>LOEQ01005377.1:142665-178043 GCA_001685075.1 Bramus lutescens
TCCTTCCTTCCTTCCTTCCTTCCTTCCTTCCTTCCTTTCCTCCCTTCCTTCCTTCCTTTCTTCCTTCCTTTCACTGTGTAACTTTGCAGCCTGTCCTGGCTCTTGCTCTGTAGACCAGGCTGGCCTTGAAATCTGAGATCCACTTGCATCTGCCTCCCAAGTGCTGGGATTAAAGGTGTGCACCACCACCACCTGGCATTTGCTTTGCTATTAACTGAAGTTTTCTGTTGCTTTTCAATTTCATGATGAAGAAAAAGAAATTACCTGAAAATATTTTCTCATGAAATCTATATTTTATATTACTCAGATATAAATGAGTTGCTTTGTAATTCCTTTACGTTCAAATCTAAGAAAAGTACAGGATCAGGGATTTCATATTTTAAATCTATTTCTTAATGGAAGCCACTGAGTATAGTAAAGGAGAAACTATGTAAAGTATTTAAATTTACCAAGAATATAATATAGGAGTTATATTGTGTGTATATGTATATATATATACAATTGTATATATAATCTATAAGATCCTATACTTAATTGTATATTATAACAAAACCATATATTTCCAGAAAATATGAGGCTTTATAATTTTTAAAAAAAATTTAAATTTTAAACTTGTACTATAATTTTCAAATAAGTATGATTTGTACAATGACAATTAGGTGCTTATATAAAATCTCTTATACTGTTACCAAATTCTGAGTCTTTGTTCACTTTACTCCTAGGCCTTAAGTTTATCACCTTTTTTTCTTTAGTTTTGTTTATTCTGGTTTGTTTGTTTGAGTTTTTATTTCTATTTATATTATAAAAGTATTCCATATGCCATCAGTTATTTGAGTACATTTCCTGGAATTTTTCTTTTTTCTTCATAGTTAAGCACATTGGAGCTAAGATTTATTATTATTATGACTATTATTGATTTTCTCTAAATCATATTACAAAATCAAAGTTGAATCAAGTGGGGGAATGTTATGAAACATGTTTGTGTATAGCATAATATAAGAAACAAAACAATATTGTGTAATCAGTTTTATCATCCAAAATTTAATTTCTTCCTTATTTTCTTCCTTTGGAGAATTTGTTGTTTTTGTGTTATTTTTGTTTCATTTTGATGTCACTTTTTAAGACCCTTTATCCTGCTCATGCACACTGTAAATTCTCAAACACTTCTTTCTCCTGACACCAGGAGTCAGGAGACAATGTACAATTTTCCATCATATTTTATGCTAAGGATTCTGTATTTATTTTAACCTTTAATTATATATAAAATCATGTGCTGTTCTAGAAGAATGTGAGGGGTGAAGAGAAAAAAATCTTATTTCTTAGATCTGAAGGAAACAGGAAACAATGATGGGAATATAACTATTCAAATACAAAACTGAATGAGTAGATGAAAAAGTGGATAAGATGACTCTTTATGTTACATATAATATTAGTAAACTGCTTTAGAATTTTTATTCAGCTTATTGGTCATGAAAAGATTTGGGTGATTTAAAATTTGTACTATAATAATGACATTGATATTGAGTAGTGTTTGTGAAATGTCCACTCAACACAAACTCTTTATATGGAATTACATATCATTGTTAGTAAAATATTAGATGCTGTTATTATTCTACATTAATTATAGGAACATGGAGCATATAAAGCACACAGAGGTAACTTTTATTCAGCATTAGCTAGTAAGTAGCACAAGATATTAAAAGAGCATTCCTGAAAATGGAATATTGATAATTTCATATATATGGTTTACAACCTTTATTCACAAATACATCCCATGCTTTTTCAGTATAAAAGTCGGCGTAACTATTTGTTAAATGTTAAACTGTTAAGTGATAAAGGACATTTGAAAAGCTTGATTACATAAACAAAAAATATACCATTGACAATTAACAGCTTGCACATGGCTTCCCTTTTTCACATAGATGTGCCCTTATCATCTAATATAATGCATGGTATATAGGCGATATAATGAAAACATCTTCTGAACTGAAATATCAAGGTCATAATGCAGTGACCTTTTCAGAATAAGATCTTTCTTTGTCCTTTTATTTATAATCCCTAGAAAACATGAGAAGATTCCTAATGTGTTTTTAACTCAATTCATAGTATTATTTCATGTTAGCTTATGTTACTCCTTTCTGCTGGGACTCTGTATATTTTCTTTTATTCTTAACTAGTAAATCATAATATTTGCAAATTTATTAACAAAATTTGTTTTATTCTTGTACTAAACATAACTGTTTTCTTGTATTTTATTTCAAGGCTCTTTTTAGCAGAGCAGTTTTAATATCATATGCATGTTGAATTTGGAGAGATGGCCCAGTGGTCAAGAGCACCTGCTGCTCTTGCAGAAAACTTGGTTCAGTTCCCAGCACCCATATATCATGCAACAATTATCTGGAACTTAAATTTTCTTCAGTTTGAAATAGTCTAGCCTCTGTAAGCACCAAGTATGTAATATACATATACACAAGCAGGTAAGACACTCATACATTCAAAAAAAGTTTTTAAGAAATTGCATATATAGCTTATCTTATAATTTCAAAGTTAGCAATGTTATCATTTTTTCCTGAACTTTATATACATTTCACAACATTTCCACCAAACCATATTTATAGTTTTAAATCCTTTCTCATATTTCCTATATTTTCATATATAAGAGGTACTTACTATTTAGTTAGAGGGCTTCACCTCAGCCCCCTGGCATCCATTTTTGGAATGTTGGGTGGAAAAACCCCATTCCAAGCTCCCTCTCCTGGGAGATGCCTCAGACCAAACTCTAACTCTAAGAAAGCCTGCCAAATGGTGACCTCTACTGAGGGAAGGTCAAGACCACTCCCACAGGCTTTTAAACTCCTCCCAGAGAATGAGCACATGGTCACCCAGTTTCCTGTGGTCTTTTGGTTCTCTGTCTACCTCTCCATGTTTTCCTGAAGGGATACCCGGGGGTGCTGACAGCCATTAAGCATGGGCATTTTCTAATTTGGTCTAATTTGGTCTGATTGCAATGATTGTATTGGCGGACGGGTTGGTCGTTTAAGGAAAAATACTTAACATGTGTCTCTGTTCCGCCTCCCTGGTCACACCTCTATCATGAAATTCAAGTATTTGTTTGTTTTCAGTGGGAACTGTCCCACCCAGAGTAACCTCCAGGTTACTACAGGGACTACATACTTTCATCCACCCATTGATATCCAGGATTCATTACTTACCACCGTATCCATAACCTAGATATTATAGTTAACATAATTTTGCTGTTCCCGAAACAGAAAGAGCACCATTTGTGGTGACTTCTTTTCACCTAGGCTCTGCTGAAAAGGTTGCATCTCAAATAAATGAAGACTTCACTTTTTCTTCTCCACATTTTAAATATTTCCTTATTATAGGAATATCTTGAATTCTCAACAGCTAAACAACATCTAGTCTTTCTTGGTTATATTATCTTTCTGCAAAGTGGTACTCATAGTACATATTATACACTTTGCTTGCTTACTTCTTTATTGTCTTTCATTACTATTATTTAATAAATCACTCCAACACTCCTCAGGGTATTGTGCTTCCTAATATCTACAGTCTTCTTTATTATTGCTATAATTCCCAAATAAAGTATAGTATTTGGCTTTTAATTTCACTGAATCCATTTATATTGATTGCTAGTTACATAATCCTTGCTAGTAAGATACTTCTGGCAAAATCTGCATCTAAATGTAGCCAAAAAAGCAAAAGAACTCTTTAAATTTCTTTATATTTGTATGTATTCATTGTTTATATTTGTATATGTGTGCACACACAGTGCATACACAGAGTTTGGAGGTCAATTTACAGGCATCAATCTCTCCATCCTCCACGTAGATTCCAGGGATTGAATCTTGATGGTCTTGGCTGCAAGTGCCTTTAACTGTCAAGTCACCTCATAGCCTCTTAATACTTCTTCATGTCTCTATTTCTAAGTACCTTATCACTGGGAAACCATTAGCCTTCTTATTTCCCTAAAGCAAGTGAATCCTTGGATGACTACTGACATTCCTTCCCTTGAGCTGCTTTTGCTTGCCTTCAATATGTTTTCTGATGGCCTTGCTTGTCACTCAGACTTTTTTTGGACACTAGATGATGACTTGCCTGTTCTTGTTTCCATAATTAAGTGTTCTTTATGTTGTGCAACTAGGCTTTGTTGTTTGTGTTAAAGAATGGAGCTCTGGCCATCTAAGGCTAAATATTACTGGGATTCTTGCTGTCCCTCCTCTCTGCTTTGGAAGTCGCTCCACAGTGCATAATTGCTAGTCCCTCTTACTAGACCAACCTGTCAGATCTTGCTGTCTCTGCTGAGGCACTGGTAACAAGTTCCCCTGAGACTCAAAGGAATTGGAGTGTCTCTATCAAGTATTCACCCAAAGCATGCTCCCATGCTGAGAATCCACACATGGACCAGGAAAAACCCCAGATGGCTCATTTCTCTATCTGGGATGAATTTCCTGCCCACCTGGAGTCTTTGTGGAGAGATTGGTGGTAGGGGTGGTTCTGTTTTGTTCCACAGTCCTAATTTCACTGTCTCTTATAATGCCAAGTTGGCCTCATTTTGTAAAAACCTAGCAATATTCTTTAGAAAACAAGGTATTTCAAATAGCATTTATAACTCTATCCTGATAAAGAGAACTTCTTCAATTCGTATATTAAATCTTTGGTGACTTTTGTGACAAAGAAGTTAATTTCACATTGCTTTTTTGTTTATGTTTTATCATTCACTACAAATGAAAAATTCAGGATGAAATGATTTCATACAGGGAAGCAAATAACATGCATAGTTTTTTCAGAGGTTGAAAATGCTTATTCATTCAAGTGTTCATCCAAAAAATGTGTACATTGCTCATTAGTGATCAAGCATACTGCACTTAGGAGCAGAAAATTTACTGTCTGTGTACTTTTTAATTCTAAATTACATATTTTGGAATACTTCTTAACATACTTTAATGTCCTTTATGAACAGAATGACATTGCTGCAATTATCTGGGACAGTTGAGAGAGATGGAAAAATTCAGTAGTCACAGAATATCTGTTGTCATGGTGAAAGGCTGCCACATAACAGGACAAGAGGCTCAGTACCTGTTATTTCAGAAGGAAAACTCAGAGAGAAGCAACACTGGGACTATCAAATAGAAGAAGCATTAAGTAGACTGTAATTGGATTTTTCTTTGGGCTGCCAGCTCACAAAAACAAACAAACAAACAAACAACAACAAAAAGAAACATGAGACTTACTAATTATAAAAGCCTGGCCTAAAGCTTAGGCCTGTCCCTTTAGCTCTAATAATTTGTTAGCCCATTTCTATTCATCTATGTGTTGCCATGCAGCTCATGGATTTTACTTCTCCTCCTGTGTGTCTTTCTCCCTCTGCGTTCATCTGGAGACTCCGCCTTTCTTCTTCCTGGAGTTCTCTCTGTCCAGAAGTCCTGCCAATATCTCCTGCCTAGCTATTGGCCATTTAGTTCTTTTGCTGAACCAATCACAGTGACACATCTTCACACAGTGTAAAGGACTATTCCACAACAGTAGGCTGATGAAAAATGAATTTCCTTAACTAATAGAGAGCTCCCAGAGGTAGGTATTCAGGTGAATTGAAACAAAAATCTTGAAGGCACTTGTTTTGTTCTGTATTGGTGCTAAGTTGTTTTATGTATTTGGATGGTCAAACTTAATGTTGACATAGTATGTCATTTCTCCTTTTTATACATCCTGCATTATTTCCAAACTATAATTTTTATTTTGCTTATTAGCAGTCACAAAAATAAATTCCCAACACACTATGAATCAAATAATGGACTAAGTAAAAATTTGATTAACTCTTAAAGCTTCTATTCATGGGTCAGGAATTTAACTGGTCCAAAGAAATAGAGTCAGAAAAAGTGAATGTATGTATATAAATGTTGCTCTCTGAAGTTTTGAAATAACTTGTAAAAAGTCGTTTTAATCTAGACAGAAATCATGAGACTTGGTAATAAATGAGTTTATGACATATAATAAATAGAACTTTCATTTCTAGTGTATTACTTATTTTCAGAACTTTATAGAGCAACACTGTTCTTGGGTTAGTGGTATATGGATTAGTTTTATAGTAGAAATCTCTCCTCTCCTCTCCAGGGGAGGGGAGGGGAGCTTTCTCCTCTATTCTCCATTACTTTACACTCCTCTCCCTTATGATTTACTGCTGTACAAAAATAGACAGATGATGAACAGGTAGTTAGATGGATGAGCAGGAAGATACATGGAAGGAAATAAAAAGAAAGAAATGGGTTGATATTTGGGTACAGTTATATTTTTTTAAAAAAATATCATGACTCAGAAAGTTTTTCATACCACTAAATAAATGTGAGAAGGACCTGACTATGAAGCAGAGAGAGAGAAAAAAAAGAAAAGGGAGAGAGATAGAAACAGAGACAGGGACAGACAGAGAGACAGAAAGAGGCAGATAGAGAGAAAGAGACAGAGAAACAGAGAAAGAGAGGAAGAGGAGAAGGAGGACAGCAGAGGAGAGAGAAGGAGAGTGGAGGAGGGAAGAGAGATGCAAAGTAGTCTGGATGGGGTGCATTGTAGGCATAGTAAAGATGTTATTTTTCCAGATGAAATTAGTAAGTGTTAGCATCTCACTGGGGTCTCCTGGTAATGTGCTACCAGGAAGAGAATGTAAGAATTAGAACCGGGAGACAATTGTCATAATTGAAGTTAGCAAGTTCATGAAGTCCTCACGGATGTTTATGAAAGAAACATAGAAGATCAATTCTAAGCAATCTGTTATTAGACTGATTTATGAAAGAACCTATCGATGAAGTATTAAAAGAATGAAAGTTCAGAAATGGTGAAAAAATGTGGTAAAATTTCTTCCCATTTCAAAACATGTGACATGAGGTTAAAGTTCTCCTACACTGGAATATTATGTAACAGCTGCTAAGAAGGAGTCCTAAGGCCCTGACATCAGCTACCCCAGATTTCTGGACTCCTGGAGACATTTCTCAGAGGACAGATCAGTGATATTCTACTTCACTGTGAAGAATATGGAGATAAAATTAACATTGAACAGATATTTCTAATCTACAGACCAGATTCATAGTCACCATCTAATTTATTACTAATTTCTGTTTGGTGTTTTTTTTTTGGTTTTGGTTTTACATACAGGGCTTCTCTGTGTAGTCCTGGTTGTCCTGGAACTCACTCTTTAGACCAGCCTGGCCTTAAACTCACAGAGATCCACCTGCCCCTGCCTCCTGAGAGCTGGAATTAAAGGTGTGTGAGACTGCCTCCTGGCTTTACTTATTACTATTTTTAAAAATATTTGTATCCTAATTTGGTTTAGAAGGACAGAGAGTTGAAAGAAAGGAGACCACAGGGACTATTAGTCAAATATCTGGGTTCTGCTTAGCTATGAGTGGATAATTTACTTCATCTTAATGATGTTAGGGTAGTGCATATTTGAGAATCTAAAGCAAGTGGTAATCATTATTTAGAAGACTATATAAATATGTACAAATATACAAATGCAGTATTCTTTTAGAACTATACCTAGAATATTCAGGTATATTCTGCATGTCTCACAGTTTGTAAGTAGCATACTGAGGTAATACAACAATTAAGTAAAGTTAGTACATTTATATTCAAATGAAACACTTTAAGATTTTTAATATTTTGATTATGCTATTACATCTAGAGTTCTTTGTTGTTATTAATAAATATTTCCTTTTACTGTAGAACAGTGTTTTTTATACAATTGCTTCTTTTTTGTGTTTGTACTTTTTCATTTTTGTATTTTGTATTTTTTGGTTTTGCCACTAAAATACATTTCCTGTTTTCCTAATTATACTGATGTTTCTATCTCTCTGCTTTTTGAAACAGTGCTTTAAAGTTCTATTATTTTATGAGCTTTTTGGGATATTTTCAATTATGACTGGACAAGTGGCTGTTGTGATTGGTAGTTCTAGGCTGAACTGTTCTTTGATGCATGGTATACAGTATGA
The DNA here is from genome assembly GCA_001685075.1 of Bramus lutescens. Taxonomy (NCBI): domain Eukaryota; kingdom Metazoa; phylum Chordata; class Mammalia; order Rodentia; family Cricetidae; genus Bramus; species Bramus lutescens. The sequence continues at coordinate 150,669 of LOEQ01005377.1, forward strand.
GGACTTTCAAATTATTTATCTCCCAGAGTTAATGAATAAATTACTGGAGAGTGATCTTTGAATAATAGAATTGCAGTAGCAGAAGCTATACTGCTATCCTTGCTTTGTTCTTGTAAGAACAAAGAGAAAATGAAGAATGACCTTTTGGCCTTTCAGACATTAGATTACAGCCTCCTCTTTGGTTAAAAACAGAAACAGTAACTACTATGGACAGTTATTTACCACTCTCACTGTTTATGTAGGACTTTTGAGTGAAATGATCTGTAAATGCCAGAGCTTAATAACATACAAAAGTGTTAAGTCCCCCTGTGTTCTAGTGTCATGCACCTTAACTGTAAAATGTGGCATTGAAATGCACTACTGGTCAACCAAACATGGTTGCTGTTTCAAAGGATTCACTTAATTGTAAATCTAGGTGCTGGGATGATAGTTTTGAAGATTTGATAAAACTTCATCATCACTTGGTTTAAGTAAGACAAATTATCCAATAGTTTGAATGAGTTTGTATCAATTGGCTGAGACTATCCTGTGTCTGACATCTTCCTCCCTTCCTGGCTTTCAGTCTCTTCCCGTCCTGATCGTTTGCTTCAGAACAATTGTTTCAAAGAAGTCTGATAGGCTGCTTGCTGTCTGTAATTAACACTTCCTGATGCAAGAACATAAGAAAATATCAATTGAAGCAGAGAAATAAGTTCCTGTGTAACATTTTATTCCTCAGAGACCATTACATCATAAAGACTGTTCCTGAGTAAGAAAGTATTGTGATGATTCTAAAATATTAAACTGTTCTGAGCTAAAAAGATGTTATTTTAGATGTATTGTTGTCTATTATTGTAACATGCAAATGTGATATTTATCCATTGTACCTGTAACATTTTATTAACTGAAACAAGAATGTATGCATATAAGTATTTATGTATGCATCCCTATGAACAGCACTTATTTTAAATCTTCATCTTTGTCTAAGAACCTTCGAAATATATTTGTACTAGAGTATGAAAAAGATAATTACTACTATTATTATTAGTAGGAGTATATTTAATAATATACTACCTGGTTTATTTTAATAAAACTTCAAAAATATAATGTATTTATCTCAAATACTATTAGTTTTAGACTCAGATAAAAATCATTGTTTCTTTCATCATCTCTTAATAATGCATGGTAACATAATTTTAAAACAGCATTATTTAAAAGATATTGTCCATATTAATAAAAAACAATTATATTTTTCATATATAGTATGCGATAAATTTAAATACAATATGTAGTTTTATGAGCTTGCTGCTGCCTATTGTGTGGTCCCCATTTCCCATGGGGCAGGGAGTGAGAAGACGCAGAGGCAATGGCATAGATAGGGAGATTCTGATACAGAAGCTCTTTATTGTAAACAGGTTGGGGGTTTTATGGGGTTAGGGAAATTAAACTGTTGTAGAAATGTTTCTGGTTGGTCCTTTTGAAACCGTCAGTCACTGCTGGCATGTGGTGATTGGCTAGGAGTGCACGAAATTAGTTACTGTGCTTTTCATTGGCTGACAGGTTGTCATAGCCAATTGGCTTATTATTGGGAGTTTGCATGCCCTTGCTTGTGCTTTCCCTATTGCCCCGCCTCAATAATGTAAATGAAAAAATATAAGTATATAATAACCTTAAAAAGTCATATATAATAATTTTAAATTATCCATGACTACTACCTTTATAGATCTTATCATTAAAATTATATTCATTACATAGATGATACTTAGCAAGCTTTAAAATATGAAAGTCAACCATTGTATTTGTTCTTTTGAAAACTCCAGTGACAAAAGAATGTAGTTCTTATGAAACACCTTGTTAAGAAAACAGATAATAAAAGACGTTTATTGGTTTTATATCTTTAAATAAGCCAAATAATAAGTTAATAAGTTATCTAAAAACTCTTTTTAAGAGAGAGAATTATTTGGCAATGTGTTTTCAAGAGTTGACAAAATTTGAGTGGAAAAGTTACAAAGATTAAAAGGTGGTGTTCTTTCACTCAATATATTTCTAGGTAATCAGTCATTTGATTATTTATTTATTACTGTATTTAATATTTAGTAACGCATACTTTCAGAATTGTTATTAAAACCTCATATTGCAGAGATGAAGGACATATCTCTACATGCCTTAAAGTGTTCCAAACACATTCATGTACTGGATTATGGTATAGTAAGATAGAATTTAATACAAGAGTGAAAGTAGAGATAGGCTAAATAATAGTGACAGAGGGTGCAGGATATGACATTAGATGATTGAAGATGATTAATGTTTACTATATAAATGTCTGAAATGTCATGATGAAACCTATTGTTTTGTAAAACTAAAAAATAATGATAAAGCAGAAAGTATATTTATGATGATTATACAAAAACAGGTTTATTGGCTATATTAATAGGTAAAATCTAGCTGCTCTGGTATATTAATTAAAATGTATCTCTTCTACCTTAATTATAGAAGAGAACTTACTTTTATATACAGAATTCACAGCTTAGTATCTATCTCAGAACCACACATTCCCATGGCCTCATTTGTCCTCGACATACTAATATTTTGGTAGACTTTTTTAAGATATTAATGTCTTATTCTTAAGTATATTATCAAAGATGGAGACTTTTACTTTGTATGAATCACCTTAAGAATGCCTAGATCATCCATTTTAATGACTAGAAAGCTCTATCTGCTTAAAATATTTTTTATTACCTGATGTGAATGTCATCAGGAGAAATTAAAGTTGATGATTTAAATAATTCCATTTTTTCAGTAGGTATTGTGCTTGTTTATCTGGATTCTTGTGGAATTTTTGCAACAGGTCTGGAGAGTCATATGGAAACTAAATAATAACAGATGTTTCAAAATGACAAACAAGAGTACTAAAATATGGAGCATGCAAAATTTTAAAGTATTGAAACTTTCAACAGAAACACAAAAATTGCAACAAATACTAACATAGAACATAGAATCCAACACAGATAGACCTTATCATTTCTGTTTCTCATTGTCTCATTCTCATGTAACTGAGGATACTTAGTTTAAAATTCCTTTAGAATTATTTTATTTATCTTCAATAGTACATAGTGTTGGTTAGATGGACATAACATTATTTTTTAACAAATTCATTTCTGTTATCTATTTATCCTTTTCTTTCTAAAGAAATTAAAGACTAGCTAATACAATAGGTCTATTTTCTTTTATTCTCCTTTATACTTTAGTTAGGGCACTGGAGAGATGAATCAGAGGTTAAGAGCACTTCTTAGGACCCACATTAGATTCCCAGCACCCACATAATGGCTCACCCCTATCTAACCCTCTTCTGAAATCTATTGGCACCAGGCATTCACATGGAGCACATACAAACAGGCAGATAAAACTCTCATACATGTAAAATAAATAAATATTTTTAAAATATTTCAAGAGATATTAGGGTTATTCTTGAAGGTTCGTTCTTTTAATTTTCATCCCCATCATTAGGACTTGAGTTATAAAGGATTTGGAGATTTTGCCTTGTACATTCTTAGTTTGTGCTAAATAAATGTTTTTGCAAATAATTCATGACTTTTCTTAACTTTCAAAGCTCACATTTCACTTTAGAGTTGTCTTTGTCTTCCTTAATTACACTGATATGTCTCTGTGTGCATGTCTTCAGTCTTTTCCATCCTAGTGAGTCCTAAGGTAACACAGTGTCAAAACACCAATTTTTCCTTCATTTGAATACACATTTCAAGTCCTTGGTTAGCATCAGTATAAGGAAAATATGTCTTTTATCTCAGTAGTTATGTGACTACATGTATATGTATTCCAACAATAGTGAAACAAATAAATATACTGCCATTATAATATTGCATATGTAGGAAGTGAGGGTAGAAAGGCATATAATCTAATTCTACTTCCTAACATCATATATTTATAAAACTGTTCTGTAATTTACTCTTATTTTTATTTTATTTTCATAACCTTTAATAACACTATTATTATAGCATTACCTAAATCATGACTTCATTCTAAACACTCAGAATTTTGTCATTTTAATTTTTGTAATTACACTGTGGTTTCTAGGACATAATTTGTTTATTTAGTTCCCTCTGAATTCCATTACCCATTCCTTCTTAACATTCTTTTCCAGTTTTTTTCTCATCTTCTTGCCATCTGAATGTTGCAGTACTCAATTTTAAGGCTGTGAAATATATTGCCAATTCTCACTTATTGTTTCTAAGTAGAAACATGAGTTTATTCAATCATATAATTCTAAGCATATCATACACATGTTGAGGTATCCACAGATCTTCTCATTTCCATGAAATCTATTTATGCTCCTTGCAAATTACAAACTCTTACATATGACAACTTATGCTGGTCCAGAAATTCCTGCATTAATATACATCTTTGCTTTTAAAAATATTTATTTATCTACATATGTATAAGTGTTTGCCTGCATATATATCTGTACTCTACATGTTTACTTGGTACCTTATAAAAGACAAAGATTGTGTCTAATTTCTTGTAAGTAGAATTACAGTTGGTTCTTAGCTACCACATAGATTCTGGGAATGGAACTCAGTTCCTCTGCAAAAATAGTAAACGCTGAACCATTTCTTTAGGCCTTGCTTCTGATTTTTTTTTTGTATCTACCCGTGTTTTATGTACTTTTTATGGCTTACAAAGAAATGAGGGTAATGTTTGTATAACTGAAATTTGGACTACGAAAATCGCTTCTCTGTCGCAAACAACTGGATGCTTGTGATTTATACTGATTTAATCTCAAGTCTTACAGTTTTCAAGGTTGTCTGGAGTTCTTCCCTAGACAACCTCCTAGCCCAGAACATCCTCACAGCTCTTCCACGCTTGCTGCCTTTTCTTGTTCTCAAAACATGAAAACAAATTCATCCAAAAGTTTTTGCCGTACTTCCTTTTAGAACACATGTCTTGATTCCTTCACATTTCCACTCAAATGCCATTTTCACAGAAGCCAGTCACAACCTTAGGGGATAAAATCACACGCTAACTGCAATTTTCACCTTTAAAGATGACTTGTCCGCCCCATATCCATTTTGCTAGGAATAAATATATTTTTTTAACTGCCTACTTGAATCTCCCAGAGGAATAAGAACATTGCCCATTTTGTTGACTGCTTAGAAAAGTGGAAAGGTCAGGAAATGAAGCCAAAAAGTGTTTATTGATTGGAGAAAGAAATGAATTCTAGGTCTTCAACTTAGCGCACACTTGAACAAGTTATTTAAACTCTCTGTATTCAAATTCCAAAAGGAAATCTAACTTGCAGCATCTACTTAAAATGAGACAGTGGAACATGCTACACGGATAACTGTCACTACACTGTGTCAGTTGAGAAAAAGAATCAATTCTGAAATAGTAAGTTTAGATGCTGTGTATTTATTGCTTTTTATAAGCTTTTAATGCAATAGTATTCTATAAGGGAAAGGGAGCCTTTAAACTACACTTCAGTAAATATACAAAAAGAAATACAATGTATGTTTCTTATTTGATACTCTGGCTGTATGCCATTTAGATCTCATAAGATACTAGACTGACTTATTGAACATTTATGATTAGTTTAAAGTAATCATCGTATTGATCTGACATTGCCAAGGGTTCTAAAAGTAAAAGAGGATGATCTACTGTCTGGAAGTGCTTCAGAATTCTAACGACTTCTATTCCTTTTTATTTTTTTCCTCTTCAACACTTAGTCACTCTGTAGCCATTTATCTTGAAGATGTCAAAAAACCCCTGAAAGGTCAGCCATATTCAAGATTTCAAAGGTGTCATTTCCTCTGTAAACATACTCTATTCTTGATAAATCTTGAAATATTCTGCATCAATAAAAAGGTTTCTTTCCAAATCATAAATTACATCATCTTCTAGTTTTAAAATAAGAACACAGTCAGGGACTGAGTCAGCAAAATTATCAAAATTCAGCTTTAGTTTCCCCATACAGTCAAGGACTGCCTAACTGACAGTATACCTAAGTTTGGTTGGGACAATAGTTTCTTATTCTGTCCTTAAGGAAGAGGCAGTTTGTAAACTGAAAACAAAAGGATAGTATATTGGGGAAATAATTTTTTAAGCAAAACTAAAATGTGCAAATATTTGAAGTTTTTCAAAGAATCTGAAAAAACTCTTAAATAAAATTCTCATTCCTAAAAGTGTTTTCCCTCCTCTTTGTGTTTTCCCTTTTTTTCACTCGATCTTTTTCATTTTCTACTAACACTTTTGATTAGTAGTTCCTATCCAAACAGTTCCCTTAATTTTCTCAGAAACAGCAGCTTTGGGGACTAGGATTCAGAAAGTCCACTTCTCTAAAGACAGCAAAAGGAGTGGCTTCCTCCTCTTTTACATGACCAACTTATTTGTCTGACATTTTTCTTGACTAATTTACACGGTCATTTCAAGTTTTAAGTTTCCTGATATTTGAAAGTTCTGTGTTAGAGTTAATGACATATATTAGAGCCACCTGAGACATTTTGTGAATAGATGATAATATACTGACTATCACATTTTGAATATTTATTTAAAAGGATCTCAAACATTTTCATGAACAGATGGTAAACATAATGACTATATTTACATTGAGGGCTGATCAATAATATTTTTTTAGTATCTCTATGGAAAGAATAAGAAAAGGTATGCAGGAGAACTGTAGAATGATGAACATTTACAACCAATCAAATTTTCTTTCAAATCTTTGTAGAAAATAATAAAAACATGAAGCTGAATAAAATAGACAGTGAGGGATGATCTATCCAATTTTCAATTAGCATTCATCTCTAGTCACACATTGATTTATTACCTCACAGACTAGGTTAAAGCTTTTTGTGAGAAGGGGCTTCCAGCATTATATTTGAGGATGTCTTTTGGAACATTATGGAACTGAAAAAAAAAAAAACTCTAGGCCCTGGGAACATAGGAAATTGGCTACTCTCAATCTATTTCATAATCTAGTTTCAGAATTCAATATGATAGTCTCCAGTCAATAGTGGATGTTAGATCCTGGCTAGTGTATATAATCATAACTGAAGGGTACTATAAATGTTAAATATGAACAATTCCTTAAGACAGTTATTTGTTTATTTGTTTATTTAGTGTGCATAATTGTTTTGTCTGCATGTACGTCTGTATACCATGTGCATGCCTGGTGCCCTCAGAGGCAAGAGAGTGTTCAGATTCCCTGAAACTGGAACAACAGATGGTTATGAGGTGCCCTGTAGATAGTGGATATCATACCTGTGCCCCTTGGAAGAGCAGTAAGGGTGTTTAACCACTGAGTCACCTCTTTAGCCTTCTGTTTTTTCTTTTTATTACATAATGTTTTATTGATTATTTGATAATTCACATTATAAACCACAATCACATTCACTTCCTAGTCTCTGCATGTCTGCCTCCTACCCTAATGACACCCCCATAAAAGGAAAACAAAGAGAGAGAGAGAGAGAGAGAGAGAGAGAGAGAGAGAGAAACAAGTTCAATCTGTGTTGCCATTATACTCACTGGAGTATGGCCAAAGTCCCAGTGGAACTCAGCATGGTCTCCCTAGCAGTACAAACCACAGATAACAACGTAACCCACTGTCACAGTAAGTGCCTCAGCCTCCATCATAACCATCAGTGGCAACATAGGCCAAGGACACCAACATGGTCTCCTGCATAGCCTGACCTATGGATATCAAATGGCTTTCGGCAGCAGCATAGATCAAGGACATTAATGTCAACTTTCAGTTTTTAAAGCAAGTATTATGCATTGTAATAATGTTTTCATAAATAGCACATCGAGATGATGGCCTGTAGGGCATAGTGAGATTATTGTTGACAGAGATTTTTGTCCCACCCAGTCCTGCAGCTGCTCAGTCCCCAAATAAACACACAGAGGTCTATATTAATTATAAACTGGTTGGCCTATTAGTTCAGGCTTCTTATTAACTAATTCTTACGTCTTATATTTACCCATTATTCTTGTCTGTTTAGCCACGTGGCTTGCTACCTTTTCAGGTGAGGAAGTCATACCTTGCTTCCTCTATGTCCCGATGATGACTGCAGACTACCTCTTTCCTCTCCCAGAATTCTCCTGTTCTTGTTGCCCCACCTATACTTCCTACCTGGCTACTAACCAATAAGAATTTTATTAAGCAAGTATAAGAAACAAATATTTAAAGGGTAAAACCATTGTCCCGCAGCATAACACAACACAGTGCTAAAAATGTTTATTGGAAGATTTCAAGTGCTATTAGAAAATGGTATATCACATCTGATTCTTTTGCTATGTAAATATTGGACATTAATTTTCTGGGGCAGAAATTGACCAACTGTGGTTTGTGGCTCAGACTCAGCCATCTTCCAGGTTTTGAAATGAAATATGTTAGAAAAAAGTCATGCTTAGCTGTTACTTGTGTATTTATTCTGCCCTTCTGCTCCAGCAGTAGAAATCAGGAACAGTGAGAGATGCTCTATAGCTACAAACCCTAAGGCCTTCAGTATCTGGTCCTTAGTGGAAAGTCTGCAGTCTGTGGCTCTAGACTTTTAGAATATTTTGGCTTTCTTTGGACATCTACATTACTAATTTGCAATGAAGTAGTTAAAGTTTAGAAGAAAACAGATCTTTTTGTTTCTCCAACCAACAAGATTTATCCTATTTTCAGAACTTTTGGGGATGCAGGCCATTTGATCTGGTTTATAGAGCAGATACTCAGTTAAAACCAACTGATACTCCTGGGCATAGATACTGATTAGGTTTTTATTCCTCTCCAATTTGTGAGCCATCAGAGTGGTCCAGAATGTTCTAGGAACCACACATGTAACCTCATTTCAGTTCCATAGAACCAAACATAAGTCAGAGATTTTTGGAGAGGAAAGATTGTTCAACGGGTAATAAGATACAGTCATATGAGTGTTATAAATGCTGATGTGCTATATTTCACCATAGAGTGACTAAAGATTACAATAATGCTTTGTGTTTTAAAAATATAAACAAGGGTGTAATTGTTTTCACCATAAATACTTGATAATCATTGAGTACATGGATATGTTTAATTTGATTTGAAAGTTTTATGATTGTCACAGTCCATTGTGCATGGTATCTTGTCAGTATGTATAATGTTTACAGTTTAGTATCACATAAAGAAGATTCCACTTAAATATAAAAAATAAATGTGTCACAATTATGGTACATGTGACAAAACAACCTGCTCAGATGCTGAGTTACAGAGAAAGGCTTTAGAGAAAGCCTTGAGGGAGAAGAAGGGAAGTTTCTTAGACAGGAAGTAAATGGAATGGTTCAGTTTTTTGGATTTTTTTCTGGTTTGATCTGCATGAATTACAGTGTTAACATTTTATTTCCAATCGAGAGTTTATTCCTAGGATACCTGTTCATATTTGATTGCAAGTATTAAAACATATATTTCAATATAAATTTTAAATGATCTTTGGTTATCCAATTAAAATTTGTTTTAAAGACATGACTATTTCTTTTATAATTAAGAACTGACCAAATTGTTCATTCATTTAAATAGAATTATTGCCAAAAGATGGCTCCTTTACTAGTATGTGTTTGGAATTAAATGTATTACGCTGTCAATTTTTATTGTAAGATTTACTTCAAATTTAGGGTAGCACTGTATAATTTCTCCTATAAGAAATGCTTACTTTAGGAAAAATAGAAATACAAAGTGTAAAATTTCATAGTACAGAAGATAAATGTATGTATAAATAACTTCAAAATAATAAATATTTTGTTGAATCAGTTAATCTTGTTTTATTTCTGGTTAAAGGATACATTGTTTCTTATTTGCAATGAACATGTACCATAATTCTTTAATTTATATTTATAGTATTTCTTGAGAATTTTATAATTTCCCTAAAAGATCTCACCCTCACTATCGATAATAGCACTGAATAAAAACAACTGTACTTTAAACTTCATGTATGCCACATATGTGAGGATTGCCTAAAAGAAAAGACAAACAGGAGTGTCTCTAAAGACTGATTCTGTGTTCCTTTTCACAATGAGCACATTTATCTTCCCGTTTTGTCCTAAGCACAGAGGAATGATGGTGGAGGTCATTACAAACTGAAAGAGCGTTTTATCAGCTGTAAGTTAATGGGTAGCCTTTGGAGCACTTTCGGGAAGTTGTGTATGTCTATTATGAAAACTGACCCCTTATGGGGATTTCCTTTCTGATAGACGTGTTTGGGATCAGAATACTGTGATCTAGTTAATATGGTGTTCTTTTTAAAAATATAAACATATATTTTAATGCTGGAGATGACTGAGATCGAACCAGTTCTATGTTTTTTAGAGGCCACTTCGAAAGATTAGGATTTTATAAAATCTCTACCCGATTAATTTTGACCTGCAAACATTTAAGTTTAAACCTCAGGTTGCAAACTAAAAATATCAGATTGTTTTTCTGTGGTGACACCTAATTTCTACTGAGTTTACAAAAGAGAAAAATACTGGTTAAATTGCGATAGGAGTCAGAGATCTCTTGTTGCTGAACAATAAATAAAATGACATGATTAACCTACTCAGAACATATAATGTCTCTTAAAGAAAGTACTATTAATCTGGTCATTTGTAACTCAGATAATAATAATAATATATTTATAGTTCTTTGTACAAGCAAGATTTGCCAGGTGTTTCTGGCCCATGCCTTCAATCCCAGCACTCAGGAGACAGAGGCAAGCAGATCTCTATGAGTTTGAGGCCAGCCTGGTCTACAAGAGCTAAATTCCAAGACAGGTTCCAAAGTTACAGAGAAACCATGTCTAGAAAAAACAAAGAAACAAGAAAACAAAGAAACAAGAGCAACAACCCCCCCCCCAAAAAAAAACAAAGAAAGATTTCAATGTTCTAGAAGACACTTATGCTTTTTTTTAACTTGTCATTGCTGTACAATAGAAACGCTAAAGTTTCTAATAATTGTAATCACAGTGTTTAACAGCTGGTTTTGCTTTTCAAACACACCTGACTGTTGCACATGCTTCCTGAGACCATTGTTAAGGCTCTGAATCTTTTTGTTGTTTTTCTTTACTATTTCTGTTTAAGAGTGTATTCTGACTGGCCTTTATCTTTGTGATCCCTGGTGCTCAGTCATGTTGGTGAAATTTTCTACTCATCTGTCCATCAGTAGTAACAGGGTTGTGTTTTTATTAAACATTTTCAACCACCTTCAATATGTTGATATATGTCAGGTCAACATTTTAAGTTTCAAACTCAATATAATACATTTAATTGCTTCTTGAACATGCCCCAGGTTCTTAAAACACTCAGGTGGCTCAACAGTTAAAATCATGTACTACCCCTAAAGAGTCCTGGAGTACAGTCCACAGCACATATATCAGGTGGCTCACATAAATGTAGGTGCCAAATTAAGCCCTATGATGTCTCTTTACCAGCATACTTCTAATCTATTCTTTTTCTTCCATTCTTTATTTCAAAGATCCTTGTCTTATGTTTTCAGTTCACACATCACTAGTCACCAAACTGGCAAATTTGCCTTTTGATTCTTTTAAATTTCTGCCATCTCTCCTTTCAACATAATTCCACTTTTTAAAAAGTACCATTTTTATAATTTTTTCTTTTCTCTTACTAGCCTTATACTTCATGGTGTTGCCATAGTGATCTTACTTAAAATGAAATATATTTAAACTTTCCATTAGCTCTTAAAATGGAATTTAAATTCTAATGTACCATGTCCAGCCTTTTTGCATTTGCATCTGCATTCTATGCTGGTCAGTTTCCTAACTCACCTTCATTCTAACGCTTGGAGGTATCAGCTTTTTGGTGTCAACTATATTACTTTTTTTCTCTTGACCTTCAAAACATTAGCTGTTTTACATTCTATTTTGGGGCTTGAAATACTAATCTCAAATTTTCTTCTTATATTTTCTCAGTATTTTTTCCAGGAAAGTACATTCCCTTTGTTACACACGCACACACACACACACACACACACAAAACTGCCTTTGAAATATTGGAGTCTTTAGGCAGGAAGCTTAACTAATATCAATATGGAGCTCAGGTGCTTCACATGGACCTTCATGGTTCGTCAAATGTCTATTGTGGTCATTTAGCAAACCTAACAATGGAATTGCTCCTGAAAATATTTCCCCAGACACAACCTACAGGAACTAATACCAGGAGGAGAGACCATTTTCCTCATCTCTTTGATTAGCACAGTGCTATGCTCATATATCGAACCCTTACAAGCAGTGTAGTATTTCATGCTTTATCTCTCTCTCTTCCCCATTGGAGATGATTCTCATTGGAGACTATCCATGTTTAGACCACTGACGGGCAAAGAGAAATCTTCATTTCACATGCTGATGAGAGGGCTTATCAATATTGAAGGCAAATCCTTACATGAAAATTCAGTTGAGAAAGTACCCGGCAGTGGTTTTTTGTTCTGTCACAACACACAAGGGTCTCTCTCTGTCTCTCAACAGCATTTTGACTCAGAATGGTGCTCAGAGTTCACAGACAGGATAAACAAGTAAAAGCACTTCCAGTTTTCAACTGAATGGTGTATTTGAGGTGTCTATGATGAATATGACTTTAGATTCCAAGTTTATCTCTCATTCTTTCTCCTCCTCTTTCATCCGTGTATGAGGAATTGAGCCTAGAGCCTCAAATATTTATGCAAGCATATAGTCATGGAGGGTATCCAAACCTTTTACTTTATTTATTGTCTTAACATAGGATCTTACTAGATTTCCTAGACTGGCCTAGATCCTTCCTTCTTGACTGGACTCTTGAATACATGCAAGTCTAGGCATGTACCACAATGTCCAGTCCACTCTCAAAATTTCATATCTTGTCCTAATTGATTGGAGATCCTGTGACTGTTTAACATCTTTCTCTATTTTGTTTTACCTTATTAATTAAAACCTTTTAATTCCACTCATTTTTTCCTTGATTTCTACTTTTCCTCCTTAACTTGAATCTGTAAACTCACCAATAGGTCTGGAATTTTATACTAAGATGGTGAGGCAAAGCAGGGGAGGGTGTAGTGAAAAGACGAAGAACATTCAGGAAGTAAAATAAAATACTTAAATAAAATGTTATGGGAGACAGTAAATGTCCTGAAATCAGCCGACTTTAATGTTTCTGTTTTGAACAACTGAAAGAATGCAAATATTCACGAGAACACAAAATATCAAAAAAGTTTATGTTAATGCTACAAACTAGATATCCATGAATTTTTATTTGAGCATATTAAATTTAAGTTATTCAGGGGAAATGCAAAGTAATTTTTATCAATGTTGGCTTATAGCTCAGATTAAGACCAATAAACACAGCTAATTAATTAATCAGCTAGTTAGCTACTTAAAAAGAAGATTACTATATTTGAATTAAGTATTTGTTAATGATTACTGTTGTCAATTGATAATACTTATGGGGTTAGAGCTAGCAACAAAGATGGCTAAAATGACGCCACCTTTCCAATCATTGTTCAGACAGACAGACAGACAGACTAGAAGTAGGAATAAATGTCATGAGACTGTGTGGAAGAAGTTCACTGAATAGGTGATTCTAAAGTTCCTGAAGAGAAAACTGTAACAGATATCATAAGACTGTAGCTTCTTCTTTCAAGTATATTGAGCAATATTGTTCCTAATTTAACAGCATGTATAAATAATCAGAGGTATTAAACTTCACAGAGCACTTAAGTTTAGCTAATGGTCCCTTATGAGAGGAATAAAGCCAGGAGAGTAAAGTTTCCCTGTGTTTCCCAGACATGAGATGAAAATTCTACCCTTTCCTTCAGTTTCTGATAATCCCACAGGTCATGATTTGACATACTCTCTCATGATAACAAAATTATGTCTACAAACAGATAGACACAATTATGTGATCTATTGTTGACACAGCCCGTGAAAATGTTCTGTTGCTTTGTACACCCAAATGTAAATCTTATAAACATTTCAATCTAGCATTTTGGGGGTCTTCTTAGAATGGTTCATTATTCTCAGTAGGCAATCTCTGAATTACTGATGATATATTTATATACGCAGGCATTTAAAGGATGGCCCCAGTACTAATTGCTATTTGATGCCAACAATCAGCTATGTCATCTGATAATAATAGTTACCCAGTTCCACACTTGGGGATTATCTCTGATCTAGTGAACAGTCTTTAATTGACAGGTGTGCCTGTTGAAAAAGAGAAGACATTTAAAGAAAACATAGCATGAATGTTCATTTAATGTACTTTATCAGAACACCAAAGGAAGCAAAAAGTCAAAGATGTGTGTGTGTGGGGGGGATTAAATTAAAATATAAGAAGGGGCCTGATGGTGGTGGCAAGCACCTTTAATCTCAGCACTTGGGAAGCAGAGGTGAATGGATCTGCGTATGTTCAAACCCAGCCTGATCTACAGAGGGAGTTTCAGGACAGGTTCCATGCTACATAGAAAAATGTTGTCTTCAAAAATCTAAAAGGAAAACAAAGCTAAACTAAATAAAACAAAGGGACAGTACACAGGCTACATGGCACATTGAATACACAATGAAAAGTGCCTTTACCTTCAAAGTAAATGGAAAATCAGATTAAATTAAAACTGGAGGAAGTGGTTTAAAAATAAAAAAAGTGGTAACATGATCTTATGAAAATATGTTTGAGAAATTTATAAGTTGTGTAGGTTTTGAGTCTGGTCTGGATAGTCTGAGTATGTAACAGTTTTATTTATTTGGAAATTTTTATGAATTTTATTAAATTTTATAAATCTAGCTTTTAATAATTGTATTGTTATTATGCTTAAAATCATAATACATGCAGTTAGTTAAGATACCAAGCAATGGCCACTGAAATCAAAGATAAGCCAATGAGTCACATTTACGCTCCCTTTCTTCCTTGAGAGTTAAGAGAATTAAAAAGATGAAATGTTACATGAATTGGTCTCCGTGGGATAAAACTGAATAATTAGGGAGTGATGGAATTGCACTGTGGCTCTTAAAAGGTTAGAGACTATTAAAATTGACAAATCACCAGCTCTGAGTATCATATATCAGGGAATGTTAAGGAAGCGAGAATGGGAATTAGAGAAACCATAGACATTCCTTTCTCCCTCAGTGTATTTAATTCAGGAAATACCCCCAGGAGAAAGAGTAGTTGACAGCATAATGCATGCATTTAAATGACAACCAGAGGAAAATGCCAGCCCACAGCAGGAAGGGAAGCAGTGACTATGGAATGTGTGATGATTTATGTGTCTAAATGAATGAACCACTGGAGTAACATTCAGAGAAAGGCACTGGTGAGAATTTTAGAAGTCGATTTCTTCTTCCTCAGATTTTCTGATGGTAGTATATCACCCTATTTTCAGGAACTCTTCTAAAAGTTTGCTGGAATATTTAAAAAAAAAACCGATTTTCTTTACTTTGTAAAGACTGATCTCACTACATGTTGATTATGTGTGCTATGTTTTTAGCATGGGAATTTTAATTTGATTTAGAAAATAATTGACACTTTACAGTGATGTGGGATTTCCCTCTGCATGCTGTGATTACCATTAATAAATAAATAAATATCATTAATTAATAAACGGCTTTGGCCCTGTAGCAGGGCAGAACTTAGGTAGGTGGGGAAAACTAAACTGAATGCTGGGAGAAAGGAGGCAGAGGAAGAGAGAAGCCATGGAGCCCCTGCTGGAGACAGGCCCACTAAATTTTTGCTAATAGGCCACGACCTCGTGGTGATGCATAGATTAATGGAAATGGGTTAAATTAAGATATAAGAGTTAGCCAATAAGAAGCTAGAGCTAATGGGCCAAGCAGTGATTTAATTAATACAATTTCTGTGTGATTATTTTGGGGCTAAGCGGCCCCCTACTATATTACAGTGATATGGAGAATTTTTGAATATAATATACTTGTTTTTTCAACTATGTTTGTGGTTATTTCTGTCACAGTAAAGTGGTAGAGCTGATGTCATTGGTCTTGTTTCACTTGAGAAACAAGTTAACAATGTCTGATGCTTTTCCCTATTCACAAAGTCTGTGCTGTTTCATGCGTTCTATAACACTGCACTGTATAGTTGAGGCTAAGCTGAGCACAAGATTGGCTTTCTTGTAAATATTCTTCATGATATAGTAGCTTTGTACCACCATATTTTAGATAACTGTGTGCTGTCATGCTAGTGATGAAGAGCATATCTGTAGAAGGCACTGGAACATTTACTAACTGTAATATATTTTGTATTAAAGTGTACTGTTGAGGGAAAGTGATAATTTGTTTCTCTCTCTAATAGTATAAAAATAATCACTTAAATGCTCTTATTTTAAAAATACTTTTATTTATTTATTTATTTAATTACAATTAATTATCCTTGAAACCACAGATGTATCACCAGCAAAGATAGTCACAACAGGTTGTATATATGTGTGTTGTACACGCCTATACATACACACACATACACACATATGTTTTAAAAATAATAATCAAAGAACAAGAAGTTGTCAGCTTGAGAAGGGTAATGGGAGGATTTGGAGGGAGGGTAGTTAAGAGTGGTTGTGTGGGAAAAAGTGAGAGAGTGAGTGAGAGGAAGTGATATAATTCTATTTCAATTGAAAATATATACTTCAGAAATGCTAAGACTGTACATTTCAAATATAGCCACTAGGGAACAAATGTGAATGCAGGATGATGGGTATGTCAACTACATTGATCATAAGACTCACACTATACTCAAGAAAATATATATTGTACACTGTGCTGCTCAGTAAATCTTGTGTTTGGAGCCATGGCTCTCCATTTCTCCACTTCCTTGGTCTTAGATTTGCTATTGTGAAGCAATTTCTAGAGGTGCTCTGAATTCTCTAATGGTGGCATTGAAGGCTACAGTTCATAGAATTTCACAGTTGATGTTGATTTCCTGATTTCCTCTTCAACAATACCATAGAATGAGTTTTTAAAAAATTTTATTAATTTTACATGCCAATCACAGTTCCTCCTCCCTTCCTTCCCACTCCTAAGTATCCTATAACTTTGAGATTTACATCTAAATTAGATAAACTAGATTCTTTGAAAGCAGAACTTCCTAAAAATTTAAATCCCCCTTTGCTTCTCTCCCATCATGCTTTATGAAGCCATCA
The DNA here is from genome assembly GCA_001685075.1 of Bramus lutescens. Classification (NCBI taxonomy): domain Eukaryota; kingdom Metazoa; phylum Chordata; class Mammalia; order Rodentia; family Cricetidae; genus Bramus; species Bramus lutescens. Next base: position 167,779 of record LOEQ01005377.1, read on the forward strand.
AAGAAGCATACTTTCTTGATATGTTTCAAAATAATCAAGCTATTTCTGTAACTGTAATCTATAACTTAGGAAATGATTCAAGATACTGGGCATGGAGTTCAACAGAAAGTCAATATTAAGAGATAACATATTTTTAAAAAGAAAAATAATATATACCTAACAAAAGGAAAAAAAAAAACAAAAGCTAGAGTGTACAATTCCAGAGGTGTTAGGTTTGAAATGCTGAGGTTAGTTTCTTGTCTGCATAGCATTATTTCATTTTTTCCTTTTTAAAAATATTTAAATTTGGCATTCACATATGTCACTGTATATTTATCTAACTGTGGGTAGGTCATAAGACTCAGTTACCTGGGGAAGTCAGACAAGGGACATGGGCATCCCTAGAGTTATAAGTTGCAGTGAACTGCTTGACAGGGGTACTGGGAACCAAACACAGGTCCTTTACAATTGCAGGAAGCATGTCTAACCCCTAGGCAATTTCTCTAACCTTCACAGTTTTTTTTTTTCAAAAACCTAGAATGGCTACAATTTTTCCCATTGACTTTCCTGTTCATTTTTAGAAATAATATTTCCTAAATATTATTAAAGCTGAAATAACTAACATTTTACAGCTGCTAAACTCATTGTAAATTGATGTGGAAATGGAAACATGTCCATTCCACCCAGGATGCTGTGTTCTAGAAAACACAGAACTGTCTTTTTAATCTTACCTTGCCAGTTAGTAGGCCAATGACTAGAGCATGAGGATGCAATAACAACTGACTGTTTAATAATAGTCAAGACAGATAAACAAATTATGTCCATAGAAGAGCTTTAACTTTCACAACCTAAAGTTCAGCCTTTGATACATTTTTATTTTCCATTCAGCAGGCAGTTGCCAAGTATTTGGGAAAGAGTCTACCTGATTCTTGAAACAGATCAAAGATTTCATGGTTGTTGTAAATGTGCATAAGGAAATTTTGTGGTAAGAATTTCCAGGAGACAGGCTAGTACCAAAACATGAAGATGTAAGGAATGGGATGTTAAAAAATACCTTGAGAGTTTCAGTGGCTTATGCGGGATGGGAAAGGCAAGAATCAAAACATCATCATAGGATGTTTGTATGCCATGCTGAGAATCTGTAATTGATGGTTAGCATAATACTTTTTTGATGACTTTTAAGTGAAAACAGGTTGAGAATAGGGTACATTTTCATGAATTTATAAGTGAAAACAAAAGAGAAAATTCATTCACTGTAAGTGCAACATGTTTTTAAATATTCATCAGGAAGTCCTCACATTTCGCTGGTAAGATATATCAACTATTGAATGTACATTTACCAACATTGCAACCTTCTTTTTTTCATTTTTACATGAAAAAAATAAAATGGTTGCTTAAACTTACTTCTAACTAAAATGCTGTCCCTTTGTTTGAGGAAGGGAGGAACCTGGAAACGTTGCCTGTTGTGGAATAGTCCTTCTCTCCCCTGTAAATCTGTTTTTCTCCTTTGGTTGATAATAAAGCTCTTTTGGCTTATTACAAAGCAGAATACTATTAGGAGGGACAATGAAACTGAGAACTCAGAGGAAGAGGAGTGGATACAAGGAGATGTCCAGTACCTGCCAGGCAGCAAGATGTACTAGACCACAAGTAAAGCCATGAATCATGTGGCAACACATTGATTAAAAGAAACGGGTTAATTTAAAAGTAGGAGCTAGTTAGCAATAAGCTTGAGCAATAAGTCAAAAAATTTGTGATTAATATTAAGATTCTGTGTGATTATTTGTGATCATGTGGTCTGGACACAAAGCTCCACCTCCACTTATATTTGCCCTCCACTAGAGGTGAATCTTTTTTCCTTAGGTGCAGTTTTAACTCTGGATGAAATCAAGTAAAAGCCAGTACAGAAGCATCAGTGTGCCAGCATACTGAGATAAAATGCGTCTCTGTTTTACAGAAGTCAGTAGCAACCAAGGGCAGAAAGTAGAAACTGAATCAGATGAAAGCAAACCTGACAAGAGGTAGAATTTCAGAACCCGTTTTCGTTTGCATGAGGGTGTGACTATCATGTCGGTAAAGTACAAATAAAGGTTTCAGCGACAACAAATTAGTAAAAGAAACTCAAATCTGTGTCTGGCTGAAAGGAGGAAAATACTGAAATACCTCTACAAATCATGATGATGTTTAAAACCAGAGAAAACTGACTGGGGAGGCAAGCTTTCAGGAGACTGAGGCGTGAACAGCAATGAGAATTTCCTTGAGATTTCGCAGAGTGTTTTTTTTGGGAAAAAAAATCTTCAAATTTCTTGAATGAACACTATAATATTTAAATACCTAGGTTAATCAGAATTACTTCTCGGGGAGAGCGATGTTTCAAAAGAGTGAAGGCTGTACAATTAAGAGCTGCAGAATAAAGCAAGTATCTTGAAGGAAGATATTCAAAACATAAATTTCTGGAGAATTAGCTATTAAGTCATGCATTTATTATAAGCAGAATTACCAATACAACTGCTTTGCAAAGAATGTCAAAGGTTTCAATATAAAACTCCTATTAGATGTAGTTACTCTATAAAATTAGCTATCCAGATCTTTAAGCATCCTACACCATCTGGCACACACGTGGAAGCCCAGATGTCCTGAGTCTTTATGTGGAGTTTAGAGTCATTGGGTATCAAACGGAGCACCACAGATATATAATTCTGGAGAGAAGTTACGACAATGTCCATTGGATCAATTTAATTTATATTATCATTAGTTCAAATGACATATTTTTATTGATAACATTCACTCTGCTATAATCAAGCCCTCATTCCTTGCAATGTAATTGAGAGGAAGGAGGCTGGCCATCAGCTTTGCATTGGATTTGCCCACTGGGAGGCAGAGGTAGGACAGCAATGACTAAAGAACAGCAAAGTATGTGTATTATATATTTCACTTTTGGTCTTTACAAAAAGTCTCAACGATGAGCCTATCTTAGTGGGACCTCTCTTTCTAGGTAGGTAGTGTCCATTCTTTTCTGTAACCTTATAACTGCCATATGCAATTATTCCCTTTCTTGATGATCTTTCATGACAATTTTATAATTGAGTAAATACTTTGTCTATTAAATTTCTTTGAATTTTTTATTTTTGTTTTTCCAAGATAGTGATTATTAGGTTTGTTATAACTAAAATGTAAATGATCAGCTTATTGAAAATCATATGTGATAAGAGATTATCTATTTAAAATTCTAGCAATGTTACTTTTAATTTTGACAATCTCCTCAAATGATGGCTTCTATAAACTGATCATATTTTTTACCTCCTTTCTTTTAATAGATTGCAATATGAGCTGTTGAATAAAAAAAGAGAATATATAAGTAAAAGAAAGGTAATGATTTAAGGAAGGTAGAGTTTATTTTTCCATTATGTAATATTAAAAAAAAAAACAGTCATCACCAGCTCCTGACAGAGAGGTCTGTATCTGTTTGTCACATGCAGTTTCCACCTTTGGATCCACTGGCTCCCAACACAGTGCTTTAACACTTGTGTTCTGTCTAGAGAAGCAGTGGAAATGAGAAATATGCATCCCCATCTCAAGGACACGCCATGGAAATAAGATAACACGTCAACAGGAAGCAGAAGTACACTGAGAGCTTGTATGTAATTGTGAGACTGGTATTGGATCAAGCTCCTTTCCAGCCAGTTTAGTGTTTCTTCATTCTGGCATCTATGAAGATATAGGACTCATTAAGTCTGATTACCTTCCCCTCAAAGAATCTGGGAGGATAGTACATGGGTCATTCTTTGGAGCAGCATTGAAAGAAAGAAAGAAAGAAAGAAAGAAAGAAAGAAAGAAAGAAAGAATCTTTCTTTCTCTTTTTTGTATTTTAAATATTTTATGTATTTCCCCAGTTTCCCCCTTTTTTATTACTTAAAAAATTACCAATCCAAATTCTCACTCTTTCCCTCCTTCCCCAGTCCCCTCCCTCTCCCTCAGCAGACCCTCTTCCACCCCTGCAACCCTAAGGGAGTGCCATGCACCACACCCTGTGGAAAATCCAAGGCCCTCCCTACTACATCTAGGTTGAGCAAGGTTTACATCCAAAGAGAATAGGATCCCATGAAGCTGGTATCTGCAGTAGAGACAAATCCCAGTCTCACTATCAGGGGCCCCTCTGTCTGCCCCAGCTGTCAGCCCCCTTCAGAGGGGCTTGGTTGAAGCAACATCCTTTAGCTTTGTGCAGCTGCTCTCATTCTTTCCTTTTGAAAATATATCCTCTCACATCACACATACCAACCACAGTTGGCCCCATCCACTCCTCCCAGCTCATACCCCACATCTCCTCTCTCTCAGATCCTCTTTAGTTCCATTTTCTCTTCAGAAAACAACGGGCCTCCAAGAAATGAGAGCCAGACAGGACAGAACAAGATACAATAAGACAAAGTGAAATTGATGCTAGATAAGGCAACACAATAGGAGAAAAAGTCTCAAAAGCAGATCAAAAAAAAGTCTCAAGAACATTGTTCTTCCCCACTTGAAACAAGAAATTCTTTGCTTTAAAGATTGGCTGCTGATGATTTGGATGGAGCATATTGAGTGCTCCTTATCTTTCTTTTTATGTGCCTCAGGTATGAGGAACCCAAAAAAGAACCTTTTTTTTCATAGTTGTTGGTGAAGGGTGAATGAATTCAAAAATTACTTCCCTTGTGATAAGAATCTGTTCTCCTGTTGAGCTAAATTCTTATCCTCAATTTGTTCATTTAGCAGTTAGTTGTTCCATGATATCTTGGTTTCAGTAAGGCAAAGAAAAAAACAACATGGTATCTGTTTTAGTTATCATGAGCCCTGATATTGGAAGTAACAGAATATAACAATTTCAAGTAATTTTGAAGCATCTATTATTATGAGCTCATAGTTCCCATATACACTTGGCAAAGCTTTAAATGATCTTCTCTCTTTTCTTTCAATTACTTTAATCATACTGGGAAAAACTTCATATCATAAAGAATTATGTTTTAGGACATTTCCCCAACAGTTGTTTGGAACTCAAAGAACATAATTTCATAGAAATAATGTAGTTAATCCAGAGAATTATAGTCAATCAATAGCAGATCTAATGTGTAGGTATAATTTTAACTGTGGATCTCTGAAATAGGATGTCACCGAGTAAAGCAACTTTCACTGGAGAAAAGGGGATTTCCTTTCTTTTTATTGAGGAAAACAAACAAAAAAGAAATTGTTTTAGAACTTGGTATTGCTTTTCTTCTTTATTGATGTGGTAAACCAGTAACAACTTGGGGAAGAAAGGATTTTTTTTTTTTATCTTACACTTCTAGGTGACAAGTCATCACTAAAAAAAGTCGGGACAGGAACCTGGAGGCAGAAATTAAAGCAAACCCTGCTTTCAGCATTGCTTTTCATGCCTTGCTCAGCTTGCTTTCTTGTGCAAGCCAGAACCACCTCCCCAGGAATGGTACCGCTCAAGGTGAATTGGGCCCTTCCTGATCAATCCATCAAGAAAATGCTACATAGACTTGCCTATAGTCCAATCTGGTAGAGGCATTCTTTTTTTTTTTTAATAAAGTTTCCCTCTCTCCAGATGACTCTGGCTGATGCCACCTTGACAGAAAGCTAGCAGGCATAAACTCCCATATCATCATCTAAAGCGCTCCGAGTTTAAGATTGCTGAAAGGAAAAGCCAAAAATAAAAGTAAAGTAAAAGTCATGCCTGCCCACATATTACACTCTTACATTCCCTTGTGATATCCTTTCTTTCAAAACCAAATTTAACTGTGAATCCTAGAAATTATTTCAGACTAAGTGATTTCACTTAGAAGTGATTTAAGTTTCCCAGTGGTTATATACTAGTAAGAAAGATGTCACATGATTGAATAAACTCCGCCTTTGTGTGAACCAAAAAAAAAANAAAAGGGGGGGGGGACCCAAAGCAGTAGTTTCTTGATACTGTCAAAGACTAACTTGGTTTTTTAAAGATAACAATTTTCTCACTGCTTTATTTTTCTTTTAAGTCACCCATCTCTTTCCTTTCTTGTTCAGACTCAAATAATAGGCATCTAGCTCTAACATGATAGATTGCGTTTCCTACTTGTTTATAGTTATGTATATCAATCTGAGAGATGTTTTTACGACTGATCTTTTCTGCATATGCCTTTGTGTTTTGGTTGGTTAGTTTTCTCTTTCCCCTTGGTACGATTTCTCAGAAATGCCTGTGTGTTCATTGGGAAAAGGCACACTAAAGGGAGTATGATAGATTGAAAAACAGTTTCAGGGCAGAAGGTTCAGAAAAAGAAATTCCACATTATAGCAGTTATTTAAATTCCCTCTCTATCTTTTACACTCTAAATCGATACATTGTCATTTTGTTTGGAGATTTCTTTTCTTATCTATTTCAAGACTTTACTTGGTGTTTTGAAGAAAGCTATGAGAAATATTGGGGTTAGGATTAGAGAAGAGGAGGGAGAAAATTAAGACAAATGGCTCACCTAACACTACTCTGATAGAATCACTTCTTTTGTTATTCCCTCTCTTCTATTTCTTCTTTGTCTCTGTTCCTTCTATTCTCCCTCCTTTTCTAATACATAATGAATCTTTACTAAGTGCATGCTTCCTTTGGGATTTCTGCCAGTTTCTGGAGAGCTAAAGAATGAAGTCAGAGGTTTGTTTCATATCTTAAAGATAGACACATTCTAATTGGAAAAGAATTATAAGCATAAGTAAGAAAATAATTAAAAAATAACATTGCAGGGATTTCCCCCCCCCAAAAAAAAGATCCCCCTACTCCATTTACTACTGGATTAAATTTCATGCAAAATGAACAGGTAGAGCTGAAACACAGTGGGAGTTTTCAGGGAAGAAATATAGAGCAGAGGTGTAGTCCCATTATCAAGAAGAGCAATGCAAGTAATATAAAGTAACAGGACAGAAGCATCACATTTTGAATTTTAAGACACTGTGCTGCTGGGTTTAAGGCATGAGGCAGCAGAATGATGCATAGTGAGCAAAGTTTATAAAAGCCTTTATACACTCTATGTAGGAGTTTCAGTCTTGTGAGGTAGCGAAATATTCTGCAGCCTTTGATTCTGACATAATTGCATTTTCAGTAATGGTTAGGAGGATTATGCTGACAGCAGCGGTGACAATGTAGAGGATGCTTGACTTAGTAATGGATGTTACTCACATTGTGTCAACCAATTGTATCTTGTAAATATCACATTTAGGACACCTAACCTGCCCCACACCAGTGTTTAGTCAAAGTGTCTACTGCGCAAGTCACATAGCTAACTGAGAACTATTGCTTCACAGCCCATCTTTGTCAGAAAGAATCCATTTTGTTACTTCTGGGATAAGACTAAATTCTAATTCCCAGGAGGGTTTTCACAGAATGCATAATACTTTCACACCATCATAAAGTCTAAGAATCTTGAGGTGAACTACTGTAAATCAGAACCTGATGGTGCTCTGAAAATATAGCAGAGGAGACAGGAGGCATCAATTGTTCTGGTCTGTGCACATGAGGTTCTGAGCCAAAGCAGTAAAACAAGATTTCAGGGGAGAGACAGGATTACATCATATTAACAGTCCAAATGGGTAGACTAGTGATTACTTGGATGTGGTATTTAAGATAAGAGAGGAATTTAAGATGACTTTTCCGTGAAGATTTAAGATGGCCATAAGGGTTTCACTGTATTGATTTCTCATTTGTATTTTAATAAATAAAGCTTGCCTCAAGATCAGAGAGTAAAAAAGTCACATTTGTCACCCATACAGATCAGGCAATGGTGGCACACACCTTTAATCCTAGTAGTCACAGTAGTAAGCCACAGATGCAGGGAGGTGGTGATGCACACTTTTAATCCCAGCACTAGAGAGGAATATAGGACAGGAGGAAAATGAAGCTCAGAGCCCAGTCTGCAGTTGCCCAGCTTTGGCAGGGATAAGACTCTTCTAGTAGCTTGGCTGTTTTACCCTCTGATCGTCAGGCAAATTTTATTTATTAAAATACAAACCAAATATCACTACATTTCATTTTGACTTTTTTTAACCTAATGTGAAGTGAATATTTGTGAAGATTTTAGAATGTTACACCTTAATGTACAAATGTCTGGCAAAAAAGAATCTTATCTTCAAAAGAGAGAGAAGCATTATTGTTCACATATACTTTATTACTAGACTACATTGTTTAATAAGAAAGTGATGTTCAGAAAACCTAAACTGAAATGATAAATGATTCAACTGGAATGTATACAGTTTTCTCAGTACTAAAGCTCTTTGGAAGTCTGATGAGATAAAAATTTAGCAAGACATGAAAGTGTTTAAGGAACTACAGCAGACAGAAAAATCTATTTGCTCATATTACATTTAACTATTTTAATATTTATTGTAACTATCAGGCAAGTTGTTGTGTATGAGTGGAGGATTCCAAATATAAATTCATAGGTATCTTATTTTTAGATACTTGATTTGCCAACAGAGTCATGATTTAATATACTTCTGCTTTAAGCATTTTAAAACTTACACATTTGGTTTACACACAAACACACTTTACTTAATTAATATATTCATGCAAAAACACACATATAAAATTAACTATGAGGTAACCTTTTCAACATTAACATTGGAGTCTATAGTGATAAGTGTGTATGTGTAATTATGTGCGTCTATGTGAGTATATGTGTGGGCTGGCACATGCAAGTGCAGTGTCTGAACCGACAAGAAATGGAGGAGAGATGTCCTGTGCAAGAGTTAGAGGTGACTGTTAGCTGCCTGTCTTTTTCCTGGAGCTGGGACCTAAATCAGATAAGCTACAGCTAACAATACTAGTTTATAACTACTCAGCTCTCTCATCAGTCCCTGGTATTTGTGAGTGCTTATTTAACTTTATTCTTCTCCTTTCAGATCTACACCTGCATCATAATGCTTTCAACAAATATTTTCTTTTCATCTTTTACTTTGTGTGTGTGTGTGTGTGTGTGTGTGCATGTATTGCATGTACCATTGTATGCTTCCGGACGTCAGAGGGCAAACTAAGCATTCTTTCCTTCTACCATGTGGTTGCAGGGATTAAACTCACATTGTAAAACCCAACAATAGCAATCACTTTTTTTCCCCACAGGCCCCTAACAAGTACTTTTTAACATTCAATGTGAAATTTGTTTCAAATCACCAAAATTTAATTTTACAATTTTTTTTATTCTGTTGAGACTATAATGACAACGTGGTACCTGCTGTTTCTTGGGCAGTTGTTTCCTTCCAATGGAAAACTGCCTTTTGTTATTTCTAAGGGTTACCTCATGTTGAATCCTATGCATTTTGAAGACGAAGTGTCCTGATGATAATTCTGCTAGCTTCATAGATTTCAGAGGCAAAATCTTAAGAGCATTGATTACTTAGTCAAAGATGTTCCTCTCCTGCTGTGTGATCAATAGCATTCTCTAGCAGATTATGTTGTCTGGGCAAAATGCCTGCCATCTCCCTCTGGTAATTCTTTAGATTAGACATTAGGGAACTACTGTGTAAATGTTTTAGGAAGGGTGAGCCCAGCTCCTTAATTTTCAGATGATATCCACATAGTTCAGGAATGATTACTGTATTAGACAATGTGATAGTCATGGCTTGAATTCGAGCGTTCTGAAGTCCTGTCTAGTATTTCTCAAACTTGGATTTTAATAGTGAACATTTATAATTATAAAAATAATGGTATATTTAATTGTTATTGTAATATATACATTGTATTAGCTAAACCTATTTTCTGAAGCCATCTATCTCTGTATTCAAAAGCTTATACCTTTTCATTTATGTAGGAAGTTATATGCTGTATTGCTTTTAGATATGTTTGCTCTAAAATGAGAGTTTCTAAATCTATAGATCTTAAATCATTCAACAACCACCTCAGAAATACCAAATGCTTCTTGTCAGGAATTGAAAACAAACAAACAGGATAAAATTTCTGGCTTTGAGAGTTTTGCAAGTGAATGCCATACATGTAGATGTAACTGAAAAAAAATGCTGTTTAAATAATTGAGCAAAAATAAAACTGAACTCATGTAACTATCACAAAACTAGATCAAGGCAAGCTTTCAAACACTTCTATATTCAAACCTCCTATATTCCTATGAAATTCTATGTAGCTAGAAAGGCCATTCTGAAGCCAGGAAGTTCATTAAGGGTTTTATATAGTAACTATCTTATTGCTCTTTTTGAATATTAAGTTATAATTACATTATTTCCCTTGTAATTCCTTTACCCACCCCTAAGGCTGCACTTCCGGGCTCGGGGGCCAGCAT
>LOEQ01005378.1:0-25440 GCA_001685075.1 Bramus lutescens
GGCCTATCAAAAGGGCCAAGGCAGTTTCTTTATTAACCAATGAAAGTAACACATAGACAGATGACCCTCCTACATCAATCTTTCTTTGTTTTTCCCCCAAAATTATTGAGGCAATAGGTTATGCAAAAAGAGATATATTTTCAATAGTAACCTTATGAAACATTCTGATATATGAGTGCCTGAAAAATTACATCTTTATTCCTTTTAGTTTTGTCATGAGCTTTTGAAACCTCAAATGCAGAACTGGTGATACACCCCTTTCAAGAGGGCCTCACTTCTTAATCCTTCCCAAAAAGTTCCACCAACTAGGTAACCAAGCATTTGTAACATTGGGGGGCCTGCTTGTTGGGGTTTCTGTCCCATCCGGTACCCCACAGTCAGCAAGCCCCAAAGGAAATCACACAGAGGGTCTACATTAGGTTATAAACTGATTGGCCCATTAGCTCAGGCTTTGTATTAGCTCTTATATATTACACCATTATCCTTTACTATGTTAGCCACATGGCTCAGTGCCTTTCTCAGCTGGGTAGGTTACATCTTGCTTCTCGGTGGTCTGGGCAGAAATGGGAGGAAATGGGCTTCCTCCATCCTAGAATTTTCCTGTTCTCATCACCCTGCCTCTATTTCCTGTCTGGTTGACCCACCTATACTTCCTGCCTGACCAATCAGCATTTATTCAAAATATGATTGACAAAATACAGACAATTCTCCCACACCAAGCATTAAAATATATAACTTTATGATGGGTTATGGGGTACTTTCTAAGTCAAACCACCACAGAAAAAAAGGAAACCACATCCACAATGCTAAAACCAAAGAAATATCATGTCAAGATTTCATACTTCAAATATGAGGCAGAAATGGTGTCTCAGAGAAACTAAAGGAATTCTTTCACTGCATGTCTGCAAAAGTAAGAACTTCATGCAGAAGAAACACAGGGCTGGTTAGTTTGCATCTTTAAATGTCACCTATAGGGTTAATGTGTAGATTACTGTCCTCTATTCCATAAAATGTGTTCAGGAAACTAGAATGTCCAGCCCATTCCAAAGGGAAGTTTTTTCATTTTGCTAAGCCTGTGCACAAAGTCCATCTCTAATAGGAATTTCATAGGAATGCCTTCTATGAGAATTATACAGAAGAGCATAGCATAATTACTTAGAACAACTATCTTGGGAAGACTATTTTAGCAAACACATTCTCCCAGACCTCGTGATTGTAATTCAAAAGAGCTTAAAACTGATTAGCTTTTAACTAATTCTCTTCATTCCCTTTCCTTCAAAATTTATTGAGCATTTACTATGCACTCTTAAATCTAGCAACACAAAAATAATTGAACCATCATCTTCAAATGTGTCAAATATTAGTGTCCAAGACTGGTCTCTTATCAAGTCCTGGGTGTTTAGATACTTACTCCCCATAGTCGGTGGGCAGCTATCAGTAGGTTTGAATAATCGAATTTCAATTTTGTTTATATCAAGGTCATAATCCTCTCAAAATAATTTATAATAAAACTACCTTGAGACTTCAAGCATAGAAACTACATAACATAGCAAAAAAGTACTACTAAGAATGCTTCTTGAAGTATTGCTGCAGTCACTCACTGGGCTCTAGATTAGTAGACACACTGGGGCATCTCTGAAAAGATAAGCTGCAGGTAAAACCTGACACACACGTTGTTAATCCGACCGACCACTGGAGTTTATCATGTAGCCTTCTTCTACCTTAAGTCAATAGAAAGGAATTTCTTTTCTTTATTCTTGTAATGAAGCTAGAAATCAATAAGACCTGATAATCTTAATAAAAAAAACTTGAAAATGGGGAGAATATTCAAAACCATGAAACTCAAGCCTGAGAAAAACAGTAGGAGTAGAGCCCAGCCCCACCTCAGAGCTGTCCATTTACCTAATCAATTCATCTTGTAGAACAACCATTACTGCTGTTTTTAATGTAGTAATTTTTGATCATGTTTTAAAATCTTATTCTTCCAAACCTAAACCTAGATGCTTACAGATAAAATTGCATGATGTCTCTGGTTGTTCTAAATGTTGTTTAAAAGGAATGGGTGGTGAACAGGGGAATGGATAAAAGATAGCTGGCTTTGAGTCTATGCTATAAATATAGGAGCAACTCCTGCCACACCATGATACTTGAAAAAGTGAAATATCGGAGAGTGTCCTGGCTCATACACAAGTGAGCTAGTGAGGCCCCTATCTCGTGGGTTATTGGAATTGAACACTAATCCAGCAAACTTTGCTTCTTCATATGTAAGTTATGGGATGATTTTCAGCCATTACAGAAATAAGAACTCAATTGATGCATTAAGGAAGTTATTGCTGTCCCTTTCAAGAGACTATTTTCCTCTTCACCAATTGTATTCTAGAATGTATTCATGTGCTGTTACAGGTTTTCCTTACTAAAAATAAGAGTCATCTCTCTCTTCTATATTTCAGTACTGAACAGTATCTGAACTAAAATTCACCAAAAACTTCGGGGTAGTCCTGTATGGATCCTTGTTTCCAGAGATAGATGAAAGGATTGAACAATTAGTACATCTGTCCCAGGTCAGGCAGGTAGGCAATGCTTAAAGATGGGAAAAACAAAGCATTGCGCAAGACTGAAAAATCCTCCTGCTATTCTACTGAGCTCTGTCACCCAACCTCTGCTGCCTGTATCTCTGCCCACACTGCGCTTGCCACAGCTGCCTTCCTAGCCTTTCCTAGCATTCCTCTACCTTCTGGGACGTACTTGGCCCAGAATCCCTGTGGCTAGCTCCTTCAAGGTTTGGCTGAGGATTTTCAATTGCTGCCTCTTTCCTTCCTTCCCCAGACTCCGTTATCCTTTCCCATTCCTTTTGTTCTCAGATACATACCATATTCTAAATTCCTAGTTCTTCTGCTTGCTGACTTTTCTTTGCCTAACCCAGGAAGATAAATTTTAAAAGAAATGTGAAATCAGGAATTGTTTTGCAACCTAAGCTCTTATTTGCTGACCTTTGACTCCCAGAAGAATGCTAACTAGTAGGAGACACTGAATACTTAAATATGAAATAAGTGAATGCCTCCAGCCAGAATGATTACCACTGGCAATAAACTTTCAAAAACAAAGTGAATTTGACATGAAAGAACAAGGGCCTGGAGAGCTGGCTCAGCAGTTAAGGGCACTTCCTACTCTTGCAAAGGGCCCTAGTATAGTTTCAACACCCACATAATGGCTCATAATACCTACATTTCCATTTCCAATGTATTTGACACCCTCTTCTGGTCTCTTAAGGTACCAGGCAAGCACAGGGTACATGTGCATACACGCAAGCAAAACACTCATACACATAAAATGAAAACTTTTTAATTATAATTTAAAAAGAACTAACTAAAGTATTCTGTGCAAGCAAAACCAAACACTGAAAAGTTACAGGTATACGTAGCCATGAAGACCTTGCTACCAGGAAAAGTTTCTTGGAGGAGGGGCCATGTAAAGATAGGTCAATTCTTGCCACACGGAAGCAAGCGTGGGTGACAATGTCAAGAGTATACCAGGATCCGGAAGATTATTCCTGGTCTGAGAGATGATTGCCTGGAGATGGAGCTGGGTCTGGCTGTAACAGGTCACAGTAAGCAACTTGGACTTCAGCCTGAGGGCATAGAAAACTGTTGAAGGGATTCGCGAATGGAAGTGACACAGTGGGGTCCATTTCAACATGTTCTCTCTGGCCGTAGGATGAAAAATAGACTGCGAGTGACCAACCTGAAAGAAGTGAGGCTTCACTTGAAGCAGCAAATGGAGAATGGCTGGCCCGGGTAAAGAACAACTTCTCTCTGGGCCAGCACAGGGAAAGACAGAACTTCTCACCTTCCACAGCATGCTCTGTCCAGAGATTGCCCTAGAACTCAGGCAAGATATTTTTCTCCCTATATGTTAAAAAAAAATAGAGAGCAAGGAAAGGGAAAAGGCTACTTACATTGCAGTTTCAGAAGTTTTTCGTTATCTTTCTAACTGAAAATTCCTCACAGAGCCTTCAGAACATGGAAGGTAGGAGAAGGCCAAACAATGAATCACAGCTGGAATGCCTTAGTTCAGCCACATAACCCCAGAAAAGTCTGCTTGCATTTGGTATGACTAACAGTCTATGCCAGTCTTTTCAGAGTATAGCACCAAAGAGGATCATTTCTGTTCTTCCACTACTTTTGATACCCATCAATGATCACGATGAACCAAAAACAAGGCCTGACATCCTCTTTGTGCCTTTCATAAGAAAGGGAATAACACGCAGCTGAATTCGCTGTGCCTTCAGGATGAAAGCTAGCACCCACCAGCACGTGACATGCAAGTGGAGACACTGTGAGGTCCACCCTAGATACCCATGTGCCCACACCCAGAGCAAACCTCACACCTGAAATCACATGCTCACCACCTGGAACTTATTCTGTATCAGACAAAGATGCTAAAGACATTTCTATCTGACAGAGTTTGTTAAAACATAGCTAAACTTTTGGTTTCTAAGATAAAAGAGCTGGAGAAGAGGAAAATACCAGGAGTTAAAAAGAACGAAGGAAATAAGTGAGCAACGGTGAATGATGACTTTAGAAGACAAAGCCTTTGTGGTGGTCCACGTCATTTTCACTACCCGTTACTCTGGACTCAGTATACATTGGCTTTGGGTATATTCGTGGGTGATAAGGATATGAAATAACTAGAGCTACACACAGGCAGGTGGTGGCAAATGCAGGCAGAGTGCTGGGCTGGCGCCCCGGGCTCAGTCTGTGACCACAGGTCAATTGTCCTCCCGGCTTCCACTCTCTGAAAGTCAACAGAGGTTGCTATGGCCTGGCTCTTGGGAGTTTAAAAGTTGTAACACCGGGGCAGAGAGTTTCCACAAACCTCCCAGCCACGTTTCACCCCCTACTGTGGATAATGGAGCTGTCTTGGTAGTAACTACCTGAAGTCCATGCTTTTCTTGGCTTCCCGGAGTTTTCACCTGCTGCTGCTTTTCTATCCCGGGGCTCCATCCATAATGCAGCATTTATTGCTTCTGTCTTGTTCCAGATGTGCTTGGACCCAAATGTCTCACTTGACCGTTTTGAGGCTCCTGGATGGTTTGGCGGCTGGCCTGATTTCTCTCTTGATTCCCTGCTGATTGACTCATAATGACACAGAAGTCAGAGCTTCACAGGGGAATATTACGGAACTAAGGTGTATTTTATTCTCTCCTAGCCTTGCCATGCTGTACTCTGAACAAGGACACTGCAAGCAGCCCACATTTAAGGAACACACAACTGTGTTCAGAATTCCTCTCTGGTTCTGTAGAGATCCAGAAGAAGATTTGTGTATATCTATGTGTTAAAGGACTTGCCTAGCATGCAGAAAGCACTGCCTCTTATCTCCATGACCAAGAGAAAACAAAGAAAGAAGAATGACGTGAGAAAGAACCAGGCTTTTCTATCTTTTCTATTGCATGAACAAAGATTTTTCATTATTGTCATGATACATGGTCCTTCTAAGCCATCCAAACTGGCCTAGTACTCTTCAGCTCAAGCAATTCTCTTGCCTCAGCCTTCCTAGTAGCTACAATCACAGGTGTGCATCACTATCCAGAAAAATATTTTGTACCCGTAAATTGTTAACATTGTATTAGAAATCAAGTTTGTACTTACTAAATAAATGAAATTATCAGATTCTTCGGAACTTCACTGGGAAAAGTGGGTAGGCTGTTCTTCGTAGGAGACTTGACTCCTATATCTGATTTACTCCACAGCTATGTAGTTTATCATTTAATTACTACTCCCGTTTTCATGACTGTTGTTAAGTTTTTCTAGCCCTTCCGGTTGAAAGCTCTGGTGGACCCTGTGTCAGGCGACGATTCTTGTATTGCAAAGTTGTTTTTGAACCCTTCCTTACCCTTCATTCTCTTTCCTACCCCAGATTTAGAACCACTATTTCTCCCAAAGCAATAGTGTTTTTACAGAGGAACGTTAGGAAGTCACATTTGGGCTCCAATAGTGCTCACTGACACTGTGGTACCCAGGCCTTGAATACTCTCCACTGAGTGTTCGGGGAAACAGATGTGTGCAGCAACTCATGCATGTGGAACTAGCCACAAGCATTTCTCTGTGTTCCAGTCTGATTAGCTATTGGGCTAACTACAGCTCACAATTGTGTCACCACCTCTAATGCAGTACTTCCTGTACTTGTCTTCTAATCTGAGAAACCTAGCTCATACATATTTTATCCACTAGGGTGTTGAGAAAATGTCCATAAGCTTCTGCTGTTTAGGGTTCCAGGTGGCCTTATCTGTGTAGGGTTTGGAAGAGAAGACACATTGGAAGGAGCAGTTCCTCCGTGACTCTTTAAGAGTGTGTGTGCACACATTGCCATCCCCTAATGCTGTGAGTCCTTGACTCTTTCCCAGGGTTCGTAAAATCACAGCCCTCCCCACCACTCCCAGTAATATGTATTTAAAGATCATTTCCAAATTCCATCCTGCACTTTGCCATCACATTCTAAACACAGCCTGCATCCTGCCAATCTTTTAAATTTATGTTATTTTCTACTTAATGCTTCACTATAGTAAGATATTTTGTGTTACAAAGTTCTGTGGATTTGGCAAATGGTGAATGTCCTGGGCATATAATCAGAATATACTACACGATTTCAGGGCTCTAAAAATCATTCATGTCATCTGCCCATTCTCCTTCCAACCCACCGTTTCTCTACCTATAGTTTATATTTCCAGAATATCATATGCCTGTGATCATAGAGTATTCAGCCTTATAAGATTTCCTCCTATCCTTTAGTGGTAAGCATTAAGGCTTCATCTGAGATATCTATAGTTTGACATTTCTTCCTATCACTGAAAAATATCCTATCACAGGCGTATACTGGAGCTGGTACATCCATTCACCTATTAAAGGACATCTTAGTAGCTGCCAGGTTTTGCAATTATAAATGAAGCTGTCATGAACATTTACACAAAACTTCATGTGCATCTAACTTTCTAACATATTTGATCAAATGTTTTATAGTTTGATTGGCAGTTCACAAAAACTATGCTGCTTTGATTTTTAAACGACCTGCCAGGCTTTTTTCCCCACAATGCCTTCAGGATGCTGGAGTGCCTCCAATAATGACTGAGCTGCGGTTTTGTTGCGTCTGCACCAGAAAGTCCTGCTGCTGGCAGTTCACACACCGGCTATTTTAACAGCCTTGTGGTGTGATCTCAGTGGCATTGCATTTGCAATCCCTTAATGATACAAGCTGTGGCGCTCTACACAGATATTGTCTGTGCTATCTGTTCCAACGTTGCTCTGGTTAGTTGGCTTGGTATTTTCTTGCTGTTTAGTTTTAAGAGTTTTCCTTGCGTCTTAGATGACTTTATTTCTCTCTAAGAGTTAAAAAACAGTTACTTCTCATACATTTCTTGTCTTTTATTTGTTTGCTGCACTGTGACTAAGAGACCAGTTTATATCCAACATGCATTACACACAAATTTTTATGTCTTTCTGTATTAGAATGCCCTTTTGCTTTGTCATAAAAACCACAGACCCAGAGACATCTTGGCTTATATATGCTCCTCTAGAGGCATTGCAAGTTTGAATTTTATATCTTCATCTATGTTATATTTTCAATTAATTTATGAAAGATTTCACTTTGTGTTCATATATTTGCATTCATATCAGCACCACTTGTTTAAAAACTGATTGTTCAATCACCTTTGCTTGGTTTTATATATGTAAAGAGTACTGTCTCAGGACCCTGAGTTCTATTTCATACATTCATCCTTTCTTTATTCTTTCTTTAGCTTTAAAATAATATTGAAAGAGGTAGTATGGAACTTTCAAGGTTTTTTTTTTTCTGTGTTTTTTAGTTGTTCCAGATCTTGGTCTGACCATAAAATCTATAAAATAAGTTTTGGGCATTTCTAAAATACCTTGTAGGAATTGTGTTGGCATTGAGCTGTATATATAGTTCAACTATTGGGATAGGTTGAACTGTTCACAGCTTTGATGTATTGATTCTTCTTATCAATGAATATAAAATATATTCTAGTTATCACATATTTGAATTCTTTTATCAGTTCTATAATTTGTCACATATGGACCCTGACCATAATTTGTAAAATTAATTCATATCTAAGAACATGCTTATTAGAGTAAGCACCACATCTTTTCATTTCAAATTCTGATATATCATTATTGACATGCAAAGAAGGTCCTGATGGATGTACATTTGCTTTCTATTGTTCTGAACTTTCCAGAGACAAATGTGTCATTTCAAAAATTTTCTTCTCAGCCTATTTCCTGTTCTCCTGCTCTAGCAAGGACTTCCAGGGCACTGGTGAGTAAAAATGAGGAGGTAGTCATGTTTCCTAGCACCTACCTTAGTCAGAATGCATCTAGTTTATCATCAAAAGGATGATACCATCTATGCTTGTCTGGAAATAATTTTTCACCATGTTCAGGAAATTCTTTCACAACTTTTGTTTTATGGAAGTTTATATTTTGGATGTGTTTGGGGTTGGTTAACGCTTTCTGTGGCCAAGTTGGAATGACAAGGCAGCCCTCTTCCGTGTACTTCTTTCTTGCAGTAGTTGAACATACTGGTTAAATTCTTGATGCTGATCGAGCCTTGCACGGCTGGAGTAAATCCTATTGATCATGACTTCTAATTATTTTTAAAACATAATAGATTTGCCTGGATAATATTCTTCATAGAACCTTGGATTATTGCTCATTAGGATACTAATTTTTAGTTTTCCTGTCTTGGCAACTTTTACATCACTTTTAATATTAAAATTATGCTGGCCTGGTGAATGAATAAAAAATATCTCCTCTACTTTTAATTTTTAAAAGAGACTATAAACAAATTACATTATTCCTCCTTCAGATATTTAGTGGAGCTCAGAAATGAAGTGATCTTGACATATTTCTTCTTTAGAATGCTATTTTCATTTAAATATTCTAAAAGATATACACTTACTCTATCTCTTTTTACATATACAAATTTTAGACATTTCTTTATGCAAAATTCTGATAATTTTAAGTTCATGATATCTTGTTTATAAAAATAGAGTTTCTCATAGTATTTCTTTGTTACCCTTTTATTATCCATAGGATGAGCAATGTTAAACTCACTTTCATTTTTAATTTCAAAATTTTGTGCTTTTTCTCCTAAGCCAGGCAACGGTGGCACATACCTTTAATTCCAGCACTCAGGAGTCAGAGGCAGGCAGATCTCTGTGAGTTTGAGGCCAGACTAGTTCTGCAGAGCGATTTTTCAGGGCTGGCTCCATAGCTACTGAGAAACCCTACCTTGAAACCACCCCTTCCCCCCTAAAAAACTAACCTAAACTTGTCAAATTTATTTGTTTTTCTAAGTATCTGTGTTTAGTTATGGATTCGATGAATTGATTTCCTGGTTTAATTTCACTGATTTCTACACTACATTAATTTTTCTTTAATCCCTATTTTACCTTGTTACTATCATTGTTTGAGGTAAGAGCTTAGGTTATCGATTTTAGTTTTATTCATTTTGAATATATTCCTATCATACCATATTTTTCTTTCTAAGCCTTACTTCTCCAAAAACTATAATAAATTGCATTTTCCTTTCTTCCTAAAAATTTTAATTTTTTTCTTATTATTTGACTATTTCATTCTTGTATATATTGACTTTTCGCTCCCAATACCTGCCATTATCCCCTTTCTTATCTGCCTTTAAAAAAAATCTTTCTTCTCAGCAGGGTCCTCCTTTATTAATATCTTTTTTTAACCACTGAGTTTAATTGCTTGTTTACATAAACGTGAGTGGGGGATCATTCACTGGGCCAATGACAACTTATCAGTGACTACATCATTGAGGAAAGAGATTCTGCCTTCTCCAGCACCTACTATCTGCCTACGAACCTTCAGAGAAGAATACAGTCTCATGAAATATCTTCATCAACTCCTGTTATCTAGAGGTATATATTTTATACTATCTTTGGAGATTCTTATTATTTCTTTGGTATTGTTATCATGTTATTGTTTTCTAGTTTCACTCTACTGAAAATCAAAAACATATTCTGTGATTTCCATACTTTTCAGAATTTGTTGGAATGTATTTTATGGTTCACAGTTTTGTCTATTTTGAAAATTTGATAAATAATTCCTTAAAAAAATGGAATAAGTGTATATTTTGCTGTGGTTGAATATTTTTTAAATACCAGTTAGATCACTGCAGTGAAATGCTGTTTGAGCCAACTCTTAAATTTTCTTTCTGCTAAATTTATGAGCTACTAGAAAAGGGTATCACCATCTCCCAATACTGCTGGACTTGTTGCTTTTCACATGCAGTTCTATTGGTCATTTCTCATGCTCAACTGCTAGATTCACACACGTCAGCTGATTTCTACTCAGTAATGTATACCTAACATTTTCACAATGAAAAGATAACATTACCATCTATATTTCTTACATTGAAAAATTGTGCAATCATGCTAACAAAAGCAAATTAAAAAACAAACACCCCTCCCCAAAAAACCCTCAAGTTTTAAGTAAGAAGTAAGTTTACCATTTTGTCTTGGGTCATATGTGAGCAAAAATGGCAAGGATACTACAGTTGGATACACCTACAATTTCTTTATCCCTGATAGTTTTCAGTGTACTAAAAAGTGCTATGTCTAAAATTGATGTTACCAACATCCACTTTTTTTGACTTATCTTTAAAACCTAAAACCCATCAGTATGTTTCAACCTACATGAGTCTTCATACTCAAACTAGCTTCATGTACACAACATATAGTCAGCCATTACTTGGTCTTTTTCAGTGATGTTTGAGGATACAAAATTTTTTTATTTATTTATTTACCCCAGATAAGTCACTAAGGAACTACCAAAAATAAACAAAACAACAGCAAAAAACCTGATTCCATTCTAGTCTATCTTTGTAGGCATATTCAAGAGGTTCACAGTAGCCTAGAATAGAGTATAAAAAAGGTTCATTCATTTATTTTGGGACAAACCTCACAGTCAGGGTAGAAATCCATGGTCCTCTATGTACACTGCAAGCCGGGAACTGAATCCAGCAGAAAAAAAAAAGGGTCATGTTTGTTTTTTTGTCTGCACTTAAAGTACCTCAGACCAACCCCAAAATGGGCTGGTATCTGAAATACTATTGGCTGAAGGAGTTACCACAACATCTTCACCTTTGTTCTAAATAAGAGGGTTCTAAGCATAATACAAAACTATATACAATAAGGACAGTACAAATACCAAGTACTGTCCAGGGAAAAAAAGAGGCAAAAGCATACATAAAAATTAGAATTACATCCAGCATGGAATAATATCATGGAAGAAATATGTACTAAATGACCAGTCTAAGATAATTAGCAAATGACAGAGATTATTTCAATTTTTACCCTATCCTGAGAAGCCTAAGTTTTATATTAAAAAAAAAGTCTTCGGTAAGTCATAAGAGGAAAGTAGCTATGACTCTCTAGTCTTTAACTCCATCAAAGACCTGAGAAGGGAAATAATATTACCTGAGTAACCAGGAAGTGCAATCAAGCAACTTCCAAAAAGTACAAGAAATGAGAGAGACAACCAACTACCTGGGCAATCACTCAAAGTCTCACTTGCAACATTGGGGCAACTAACTTTGGCTAAGGCCTAGAGTTTCTGACAGACCATTTTTTGAAGCAGGTCAAAATTTGAAAGACTCCTACACTGTCTTGGCAAGGTTTAGCAGTCATTTTTTGCATTTATTCTATTTGTCCTTTGTGGACAATGTACATATTGTCAGCAGTCAAGGCAAGGGCAGTTCTTTACACAAAGGCCAGTTTTGCCAAGAAAAAACAAGCTCCAAGTGAAGTGTCTTCTTGGAAATAGTTGATGCTGTCAGGAGCAATTGTGTCTCATGTCTACAGAATCCTGACTTATTTAAATGTGTTCTACAGTTCTTTGAAGATTACCTATCTATGTAGAATACAATCTATGCACACCTAGAGAACCTGACTAATCTAACTATAAGTATGACAAAGATGGGTGACTATTGACCAGTAATTTATACCTATATAGCTTAAAGACTAAGGCTTCATATTCTAATATTAAACAATATTTAAACAAATGTACAGCAAAAGAGGACAATAACCCCAAAATATAAAGAATATATATGTAACTTGATAAAAGGTAGAAATGTATAGTTCCATATGATAAATATCCTAAAATTGTATTTACATACAGCATATCTTAACCAGACATAGGAGTATGCATGCATATAATATGACAAAATAACTTTGCACATGTGCACAATCATTATAAACAGAAATAGTAACATATACAACATAACAAATATAATTTGAATTTGTATCAATATACAAATTATCTCAACAGAAATACAAAGATTTTACATATATCAATATATAAAAATTTATATTAATATAAATTGTCTATAACTAATAAGTCACAAGTAGATCCACTAATCTACCTATCATCCCATCCATCCCACCACCTTTTTTAAAAAATGTCTCTGAGCCTATTTTTATTTATTTTTAACCCCAAATCCTATACAACTTATAACCAAGCCCTAACAGATGACAATTTTCCATAACCTTGAGAACAAATTCTGTTGTGAAAGGAGGATGTTATTTTCAAAAATTGCTTTTGGTTGTCAGGGAAGTGATGTTATTTTCATGGGATTCCATAAAAACAAAAACAATGGTTAAGTTTTACGATTATTTTCTGATATAGTTCCAGATGATCTCTGAGAAGTTGGTGGGACTTTTATTTTTTAAGTCTTTCTTTATTTGAAGTTTTGATCAGAGCATTGTAAGAAAGTGCACTATCTCAACTAGACAAGTCTGAATCATCTTGAGCAGTTTACCGCCCAAAACCAATCTTAGAGTGGTCTTATCAATATATTGGCATCATATGAACCAGGTGGAATTATTGTTATGAGGTCCTATCTTCCTCCTGGAGACTTTAAAGATTATCATAAGAAAATTTATTATTTGTTATGAAAAGCTTACATTATTCATATTAAAATGGAAATCTTGAATTTCTAGAAACGTGTATTTAATAAAAGACAGACATAGATATGTGGGGAAATAAAATTTTGAAAGAACAGCTTTGATGACTTTAGTCCCTAGATTTTATCTTTTATTAGTTCTACACCAGGTGGCACCTGATATGAGACAGAACTAATTCTTTTTCTTAACAACATGTTTATATTCAGAGAAAGAGAGCCCCATCTAACTTGAAAGTCAGCTTTGATTTTTAAGTGACTCAGTACCACCACTATACTGAGAAGTAGGGAGATATATATGTTTAGGCAGTGAGATTTTACTCTGAAGAGAATATTATTATTATTGTAAGCTAGATTTTTTTGTTTTTTTCACCTGGTGATTTTTTTCTTTTTGTATAACTATCTTTTTTTTGGCTTTTTGAAGATGGGTATTTTACTGTAAAGACAAGAAGAGAATACTGCTCCAACCCTTGTGAGGCTTTCTTACAGTTTTTAGGATTGTTACCTCTGTGCATGAGCTGTCATTTCCCTTTATCAAGAATTTTTCTAACCAAATCTTGATTAATTTTGATGGTATCCATTGATTTTCTTTTTCTGTGGATACAAGAGTGAACTCCCTTTACCAACATAACACATATCCTTGTTTTTATTTTGAGGTCAATATTTCCTTAAAATACACCAGCTGATTTAATTTAGTTTTTTTTCCCAATGTCTCTCTGCAGCTGTTGTTTCCTTTTCATTAGTATTAAGAATTTTTAAGGTTAAGAAAACATTATGCAATGTATCTGGGTGCATTTATCATCTGTCTTTGTTTATGTAACATATCCTTTATAGTTTGATTTGATCATTTTTTAACTCCCTGTCCTATAGGATTATGTGGTATACCTGTAATATGCTTTATATTATACCAAGCAAAAAAAACACTTTTTCATTTTTTTAGAGACACATGCTGTAGCCTTATCTGTGTAAGTATACCCATGCTGGCCACAACTTTTACTAAATGTGTGATTACTGAATCAGCTTTTTCTGAACTCAGAGCAATTGCCCATTGAAAACCTGAATAAGTATCAATGGTGTGGTATACATATTTTAATTTTTAAAATTTTACAAAATGGAACACATCCATCTGCCAGAGCACATTCCTTTAAGTACCCTTTGGGTTACTTTATGAAGGTAGTAGTGTTTGGTTTTATAAAGAAGTAGGAGATTTCCTTATAAATTCCTTAGCTTGCTGCCATGTGACAGAAGTCTTTTTTTAAATCTTGTTAATTGACATGATTGTTTATGAAATTTTGAGCCTTTAGTACATTTTCAATAAATACTCAATAGGTTTTTGCATTACCTTGTACTAGAGGACCTGGCAAACTTGTATAGAGTCAAATGTGTGTTATGTATATTGGATGATGCCTATTTCTGATAGTATCTTGCACCTGAATAATAAAACCAATTTTGTGTCATCTGGTA
This sequence comes from Bramus lutescens, assembly GCA_001685075.1. NCBI lineage: Eukaryota > Metazoa > Chordata > Mammalia > Rodentia > Cricetidae > Bramus > Bramus lutescens. Next base: position 14,458 of record LOEQ01005378.1, read on the forward strand.
TAAATTTAGTGGTTTCAATAGGCAAAACAACTCTTTTGTAAATTGTGAATTGATAACTATGTTGAGAGGTTCTTTAAAATCCCTTAGTACCTTGAGAATATGATATAATTCAGACTTTTGGTTGGAGTCATAAGGACTTTGTTTCACATTACTCAAATTTTTTTTATTTGTAATCTGCCTTTTTTATTTATTTGTATCAATATAGAGTGTAAATCCTCCAGTTATTGGTGTGCCCTGTACAATACAAGGAAGGAATCAATTAGTTCTCTTTATAAGTTAAATTCTCTACTTTGGGGTAGTTGTTGTTACTATCTCTCAAATTACTGCCAGCTCTTTTCCAGGCAGAGTTCACATTCCATAATTTCTTAATTTTATCATTATTAAAAGGTACTATCATTTCTAATGAGTTTATTCCTGCTTATTTATGAAGTCTCAATTTTTCTTTTATACTTAACTCTCAGACTCTTTCCATGTAAGTTTTTAATTTTTTATTCAGTTTATGTGGTGAAAAGTACCATTCTGAGATAACATCTTCCCTTTGCATTAAAATTTCCATAGGGGAATATTTGATGGGTAATATGGCCAGAATGAAGGTAAGATTTGGATCCACACAGTCAACGTGTATCTTCTGTAATTTTTTTTATTAAAGTCAATTCTTTCTCAGATTTAGCTGACAATTCCCTAGAACTACTTAAATTTCTGTTACCATCTAAGGTTTTATTTAAATTAATTGTGTCATCAGGTTCTATCCCAATAATGGGTTATAACTTAGAAATGTCTCCTAGCCATTTTTGGAAGTCATTAAGAGTCTGTGACTGATCTCTCCTAATTTGCACATTTTGATAGTTCCCTACAGGAATTTTAATGCAGGGAAAAGATTTTATCTTAGAATAAATCTTTTTTAGCACATAAACTGATTAAAAAACTAAAAACGTATATTTTGACAGACTTCTATAAATGATCAAATACCAAAGCTGAGAGTACAAATAAATGACACTATAATTGAAGGATTATTGGACACAGGTGCAGATGTGGCTATTATTATTCCGAAATCTTGGCTCTGAATTCGCCGCTTTAGAAGACAGATGTTCAATTCCTAGGGATTGAAACCCTACATCAAGTAATGCAAAGTATGATATAGGTTAAATACATAAGGCCAAAAGGACAGAGAGGAAGATTGAAGACATATGTAAGCAGTAAATCTAGGGGTTGTGATATGTTGCAGGAATAAAATACCCAGATTAACATTCCTACAGTCTCAGAAATGGACCATAAATAAAATTGTGTTTCTAAAAAGAATATTATAAGGTACTATAAAAAGCAGTCACCAACCATTCAGGCTGTACAAAAACATAAAGCAACAACTAGCAAACTCTCAGAGGTACCAGCAAACCTACTTTTAAAATAGTTAACCAAGAAACCTACATGGGTTAATAAATGTCCTTTAACAATTAAAAAAAAAAACTCCAGACTTTAATTCAGCTAGTACAGGGCAACTAAATTCTCAGCATATTGAAAAATCAACTAGTCCTTGAATTTCTCCTATATTTGTTGTTAAAAAATTCTTAAAAATAAAATACTAAAGCAATTGGTTTATTGACATTACTAACAGAAACATGAAACTCAAAGGCAGTTGCATCACCCTAAACCCACCTCACTATCAATGATGACTCACGAAAGCTACTCATCCAACATGCAGACAGCTTCAAAGGAAAGACTCGTTTCTTCACCACTCTTATTACCTTGAGAAGCATCCTTTTGAGTCTTATAAACTTCATCCGCTTCTTGAGCCTTGTAAGTTGTGTTAATTTCCTTCATTTTATAATCCTCCCTAAAAAGCTACACACAAGTGTTTGAGTTAATTGTGGAATACCTCTCTGATAGTGGGGACATTAAATTGTATCATCTAATTAAATTATGGATATTTTTGTTTGGAATGCATTTCATGATGTTTAAATAATGCCTATATCACCCAATGAGACATATCTTAACATATGCATGCAAATATATCTATATTGTTTTCTTTTCTTGAAATTGATATGGATAATACACCAAGAATAGAAATGTTACACAACAGGTCTGCTTGAGATGAACTGTTTCAATTATGGGAACAATTTTTCCCTTGATCTGAAAAGATAGTTTAATTAAAAATAGAACTGTAGGTTGGTAGTACATTTTTATTTCACTTGCAAATTTTACATCAATCAACAAGATGGCTCAGAAAATAAGGGTATTCGCTGCTAAGACTGGTGACCAAAGTTCAATCTCCAGGGCCACATAGAAAAAAAATGAACACATCCCACAAGGTATTCTCTGAGCACACATGTACCATGGCATGTAGATGTGCATGCATGTACACATGCATATACACAAACAGGTACATGCAAATAAAAATGTAATAAAGACAAAATGTTAAAAATAAACTGAGTAAACAAATAAAATTTAAGTCCTATTTTCATATTTTTCTTGCTTGATTTCTGTTAAGGTTGTAAAAATTATTTAAGTAATATTTTCCCTTTCCTCTATTCTTTTGTTGCTGTTGTTTTTCTGTTTTCTTACTTCTGGTACACAGTAAGTCTTGAGGTGACATTTGTAGTTATTTAATCATCTTGTTTGGCATTCCTCAGCTTCTTAGATGTGCATTTTGGTGTCTACTGTTGGGTGAATGAGGGTTTCAGTTATCAACACTTCTACCTTCCTTATCTCCTCTCTTATTTTATTTATTTTCCAATTAAACATCCATTTTTTCATTGTTTCGTAGTTGTAGCACACTCTGTCCTTTTATGGCATCCATTCTTTTCATATTTCAGTGAACAATCTGCTGGCAAGACCACCAAATAACTCTTTAGTTATCTTAGTTTTTATTTTTTATTACATTCTCTGAGTCATTCTTCAAACTTCTGCCATTATGCTTACCTCATCTGCATGCTCTTACATCTTGACCACTTTTTCTATCAGAATCCTCAGTATACAAATTGCCTTTAAATTCCCAGTCTAATTATCACCATCTCAGTTTTGTGTCTGAGTGTGATTCTGGTACTTGCTCTGCCTCAATAGATTTTTCTTTTTCTACACTTTGACTGCACATAACTCTCACCCTCCACAGTAACTTGTATGAATAATAAAATAACAATTAAAATAGAAATTATCTGCATCAAAATATACCAAAAACATTGTGAATCTAAAAGCAACCTGCTTAGCCAGAAAGTGTAAAATTAACACATAAATTAACCAGGAAAAAAATCTCAAAATATATCTAATTAAAAGTGAAAAAAAGATTTCAATATCTGCTGCATAAAGCATATACCCATATGTGTGGGGTGTGTGTGTGTGTGTGTGTGTGTGTGTGTGTCTGTCCTGTATACCCAACAGGATATTTGAAAATATATTCCAATATCCAAAGGCAGTTCAAGGCTATCTAATGGCTGGTTCAAAAAAGAACAGTTTGCCTCATCCCCTTACTATTTTCTTCCAGGCTCAAGTCAATTGAATGGTATCACCCTAGTCTATTTAGAATCGTATGCCTAGCTCTTGGCCAATGTTCTCACAGATACACAGTCATAATCTCTCAGCTATCTCCATAACCCTATTCCAGGTCAATTGAAGCTACACTCTTATATTTTAAAAGGCATAATAATATGGAGCAATGAACCTGTTTTGTGCTGTTGTAACAAAACATCTGACACTGAGTAACTTTATCATGAATCAGAATATATTGATTCAAAATTCTGAAGACTGTGAAGCTGGAGGTCAAATGAAAGTATCCGGAAAAGGTCTTCTTGTTCCACCTTTCCATGGCAGAAAGGGGGGAAAATCTGAGTGATAGAGGAAAAAAGAAAGTGGATCAGCCTCAGCCTCATCCGTATATTAGAACCATTACTTTCAATGAGCAACCCACCCTCATAAAGAGAGTGTTCATCCATTCATGACAGCAGAACCTAATGACATAATGACCTATCAAAATGTCTATTTCTTAACACTACTACCACAAATGTCAACATGAGCTTGAGGGGAAACAAATATTCAAACAATAGCAATTCTGTTATCATCAAACACATTTTTATAAAGAGCTCTAGCGCTTGCGTATCTTTAATTCAAGACATTTTACATCTACATGTATATGTTGTACATCTGTGAACTGGGAGACCTTCATGTAAATGAACAAAACAGCAATTTTGTAGCATTCAAAAGCTAGAAACAATTTAAATTTCCATTAGCAGCAGATTAAATAAATTTAAGCACACTGTAGAATGCAATGTTATGAAGCAATGAAAAGATTGGTGGTACCACCATGGGCATCAACATAGATCGATCATAGATGTGTAATTTTGAGCAAAATAAACAAGCCACAGAAGGATACTTATGGTAGCACTTTATTAATATGAATTTCAAAATCAGTCAAAATCAAACATTCCATTCTTTAAAAATTTATGCCTAAGTGATAAAATCATATTTACAAAGAAAGGGGAATAGTGTTAACAAATGTCAAAACTAGCTCAAGGGTAAATGTGGGAAGATACAACTGGTGCAGAATAGAGCAGTTGTTCATGTGGTAGTAATAAAATCTCACTTTTTAAACTTAGATCAAGTTATACACATATTTAGATCACTGTTTTTATTTAAATATACCATATTACTTCTTTTTAATGCTGTCTCTCTGAGTAGTAGGATCCTTATTAGATGCAAAATAAGGAATAATCCTGCACATTTGGGGACATAAATAGTATGGTTTATTGATAAAATAGAATAAATCTCAAAAATCAGGAAGGATCAGAGTGGACCATGGAGAAGTGGATTCCAAATAATGTAAAGGGGTTTAGAGGTGTCACTGTGTGGTCAGAGAGATTGCTTGTTCTACATTTACTAAAGGAAGACACAGCTACACTGCTCAGTCGTATGAGGGGAAAAAGCAGAGCAAACACTTAGAATTTCTCTTCAGGGATTAAATAGTAACTCTTAGAAAGTAAGATTTTTCAGAAATTTTGTGTAATTTATAATTTCATCAGAACGCTATAAATCCAAGAATCCTTTAAGGAGCCAGAAGCAGAGATCCTACAGTGTTATAAAAAGAACTAAAATAGATTAATATTTAAAATGAAAGAAAGGAAGAATTCCTGGGGAAACTTTATCATTTTCTTAGACAGCTCCCTCCTCTGGGAAAGTCACAGATCTGGTGATGGACTGTGACAGGTAAAGCCTTTCCCACTGGAAAGGATTTAAGACTGGCTCCTAAATCTTAAAGACTGAGTCACACCCTTAGTTAATCCCTCCCTACCTTTGGTTCTTGGGTGTGCTCTGTGATTAGTTTCTCAATGGGAGACTCTGGCAACAATGGCTGCCACTCTATGGTTACTTTATACTATTGCAAGCCTTCTTGCTGGTAGACTCTCTTCTCCTTGCTACTTTAGTTTATTCAGACCATGTTCAAAGATTTTCTAAGTAGGAGATGGCACAGTAAGACAATGGCTCCCGGATAGCAGACTGCAAGAAATAGCCTCTGTCTTACAATAGATAGAATTACAAGTAGTATATGTGACCACAGAAGTAGATCATTTGCCAGTTGTTGAATTTATCGTACTCAGCATATGGCTTACAATCCTGTAAGATAGAGCTAAACAGAGAATTAAGTTAGTACACAACAGAGATACCTGTATACCTATGTTTATTGTGATGCTATGTACAACAGCTATATTACAGATTAGCTAATTATCCATCAACAGATAAATTAGAACTGTTATTATACAGAGAGTGGAGTTTTATCTACTTATAAAGAAGAAAATTATGTCATTAGCAGGAAAACTGATGAAACTAGCAATCACCATATTGAATAAAATGTCAGACTCATAAACAATGGGACAGGTTTTAAGTCATATGTGGACTTTGTATTTTAAAAGACATAGGAAGTAGATGAGGGATTCTTTGGATAGAGGAAGGAAGAAGAAAAAAGGGGAGGGGGAAAAAGAAATTCAAGCGAATACCACCGAAGTGTGTGACCTCTAAGTATGAGGTAATGGAGTGGAACCTTATTGTTTATTATAATAAACACATGGTAAAAACTAGGGAAAATATAAACAAGTTAATTCAAGCTCCTTAATAAGTTTGGTAGTTTGTGTTTTTCAGGCAATACTGCCAGTTCTTCAATTTATTTGACACAAAGTCATCCTGTTATAAGTGTAATTCATTAAAGACAATACTTTTCATTGTTTTCAATTCTTAAGATTTATTTTATTTTGGTTTGCAGATGTGTGCATATGCATGTGCAGGTATGTGTGTGCACAGCATGGGCATGTCTACTGAAGCCAGAGGGGTATGAATATTCCTGTAACTGGAGTGACAGAAAGCTGTGAAATGCCTGATGTGGATGATGGACACTGAATACAGGTCCTCTACAAGAGCAGTATGTTCTATTAACTGTTGACCTATCTCTCCAGCCCCTCATTATTGTCTGCAGAAAAGAAAGAATCCAGGTATAGGCATTTGAAATCCATAAATTCTTCAGTGATGGTGTGCATCAATTTAGACTACTAAATCAGTCATAATATACTACCTAGGAGAGATAAAATATATACAACACAAGTAAATAAAGATCATCAGGTAATTAAATCATCAGGTAATTAAAAACGTTAAATGGACCAATCTAATAGTCTCTAAGTCTAGGACAAATCAATAATGTTTAGCAAATCAAGTGTAAGTGAAGTCAAATTAAATGGTACTCTTTAGGAAAGTTACTTTAAAGGAAATAAATTAAAAGAAAAAATTTTAAAGGATAGAGACTTCTAGAATGTCAGTGTGAGAACTCTGGCATACCAGTTTCATCACAAAACCTATAAAGGGTATAAGAAATCCAACTATGGTTAAAATAGTCCTGAAGGCATACAATAAATAAATAACAATATAAAAAGAAAATATACAAAAATTCCTAAGATAGTCATCAATGACAATCTAATTATATCATTCTTTGACTTCACAGTTTAGTTTTAAATAATCATTCCAAATTTGTTCAGCCATTAGCTTCTGGCTCATTTCCTTCAGATAAAAGTCACAGTGAGGACACCTTCACAGGGGGATTGAGACATCAGATGTTCATCTTGTCCAGCAGCTATTTCTGAGAGAGGCTATGTTTTCTGATTTAGCCAAAATAACTTGAATTCTTTCTTCCACTTAACTCCAAACATTTATATAATCTCTGCCAAGAACGGAGCATTGGCAACACCAAGGTTTTCATCAGTCTCATCTGGTTATTTATAAAGCATTAACTTCCAGCCAAGGAGTTCATCTCGGGAGACCAGAGACTTCTGACCCGGATCCCACATAGCCACACAAAGCAAGGCTGTCACTGAAAAGCCAGTGTGCCACAGGACCCAGTCTAGGCAAAGGAGTCTGAGATTAATTCAATTTGGCACTGGAGAAATTAAAGTCCAAAGAGCTACTAAACCTAATAGAGTAAGCATCCAGTGATTAGTGGAGCTTAACAAATGAATGTGGCAGGAAAAAAAAAGAGAAGTCTGATAGAGTAACTGTTAGCAGAGAGTTTGCACACATAGAAGTGAGGCGTCTGAAGAACAACATAAGAGTCTTCATATTGGGGGAAGAATATTTCCCAAAAATATCTCTCCAGGCATTAGACATGTTAGAAGAAAAATAATACTGACAATGATGCCTAGGGACTTTCATGGCCCGGTTGTGCATATTCCAGGGACCTAAGAGGAGAGACCATTGACCCAACCACCCTGGCCCTAATTCTTACAACTTGTCTCTCTATAACATATCAACCGTTTCAAACACAGCTGCAGACTTCCTTTTCTCTGATCCTTCCTGTTCCTGGCCTCACTCTTCTAACCTTTTCACTCCAATATCCTCTACTGTAACCTTTGTGAGAAGCTTCTGTTTTTCACCAAGATCCTGTTCCCTGTTATGCCCAAATCCACAAAGTCACCCAAAAGTCAACAAGGAGACCAAGTCCTGTATGTAAAAGCAAAGAGCCTTTATTTTAGGCAAGTTTGCAAACTCGGCCTCTCTTCATATCCAATGTATTGTAATCAACGGAGACCCCGAGCTTATTTAGAGTTAGGTTCTTATTGTAGTAAAGGTGGGGGTGAGGGTTTTCTGAGGTTCAGGGCCCTTGATTGGCTGGCATTTGCCTAGGGGTGCCCTGGTGAGTGTGTGTGCTGGCAGGTGATCCTTTCTACAGTGGTTGGAACCTTAGGCACTTCCTTTGGATGGTCTGTTCTTGAGTGGTGCTCAGGTAATCTTAGTTTATGGTCCTTCCTACAACCAGGTATTGCTTCAGGGTAAACTATGAAACTCGGGCCTCCATTAAACTTACCAATGGCTGCCTGAGTCTTACTTTGGCAGGTACTAATAGTTAGAAGTAAAGAACTTCCTTTGGGTGGTCTGTTTCTAGTTAGATTATCATGGCTGACTCCTACATTCCCCTTATTTCCTTCAGGAAGCTGCGTCTCCTGCATCAGTGGCATCTTTAAGGAGTAATGTTAGTACCCACAGTTGTTATTCTCATTTTCAACTATGGCTATAAAATATAAAGAGAAACAGGAGCATACACACATGGAAAAGGCACATAATAGAATCCGCCATGACAGGAGAACAAATTTGTATTTACAAAGGTTTCAGAGTAGTGTTCAGTATACTTAAGAGACTAAAGGAAATCATAAAGATGGAATTAAAGCCAGATTACAGCAACAATGTTTTATAAAACTGGAAATATTGGTAAAGAAAAGACAGCAAAGAAACCACATCGAAATCCTAGACTGTCAATATGTAGTAACAAGAATAAAACCTTCATATTCAACATTTGATTTAACCTGCAGAAGAAAGAGTGCTCAAATATGCAGTTGAATTAAATGAGATTATACAACTGGAAGGAAGACAGGGAGGATATGACAAAAACAAGCACAACTCAGAGGAGATGCCAGAGCAGTGTGCATGGCTGGCACAGAATTGGCACACTGTGGAGGGAAACTATATGCATTCATGCAAGAATATGTCAGCAAAACTGAAATGGACAATGGGTCATAGCTAAGTATTATAACTAAAAAACTCAAACACCCTGTCCTCCCCTGATAGTTACTGCTAAGGAAAAGGTCTGCTAGTCCCCAGCATAGTTCATTAACAATAATGCTCATTATTCAGTTATAAATAACAACCAAAAAATAACCTACTGCTTTTAAAAGGCAACAAAGGGAAAATTGGTCTGTATACTAAAGTATCATCAGGTAAAGTAGCTTATGATGAAAGTCCTCTTGAAAAGTGGGAGTGTAAAAGATCAAGCCAGTAATTCTAGCACTTGGAAGATAGAGACAGGAGTATGTGGAATTGGAGGCTTACCTAAGCTACATAACAACAATGAGAAAAAACAAACTTCAATAAGAAACAGGTAAAAAAAAAAGAAATAAACAAAACTAACAGAAAGGAGGTGGAGTCAAGGAGAAGCCATGTAGCCCCCACTGTAGATAGATGTTGTAATCTTTCCTGGTAAGCCACAGCCTCATAGCCTTGCATAGAGTAATAGAAATGGGTTAAGTTAATATGTAAGAGTTAGCCAATAAGAAGCTAGAGCTAATGGGCCCAGCAGTGATTTAATTAATACAGTATCTGTTTGATTATTTCAGGGCTAAGTGGCCAACAAGCAACAAGCACTCTCTCATCCAACAAACTGGCACCCAGGTGGCCAACTAAAATCTACTTAAAACCCGAGAGGGCTTGCAAAGGAATTCTAGACACAAATGAACAGAGTTAAGCATGGTTTGCTAATGGCATTTTCTTGGATGGATTCTGTTTGCTAGAAACAAGGAGAGGCATGGCTCCTTTAAGAGTGGTTTTCCTGATTGAGCAGTAGAAGAAGAGCTATGTTGTTTTGAAATGCTGGATTATGTATATTATTATATTTTCTTAAATTTTTTGACTGTGAAGAAGTTAAGTACAGAGAGAGATTCATTGTATGGACTGCTAAGCTAAACCAACATGTATATTATAAAGGTATCTTGACTTCAGATTTTGAGTCTAAGGATATGTTGCTTTGGAAAAGAGGTTATTCCTTTGTTTCCACAGAAGATGAGAACCTGTGGATTCATTCTAAGGTAATACAGTTTGATAGACCACAATCTCGTGAGCGGTCACTGTGAACATCCCCGAAAAGAAGCTACTTCACCAAATAAACAGCAGGAAGCAGGTTGCAGAAACTATGCCAATATTTTCAGATATTGTTTATAAATGTTTATTTATATTTAAAGGGGAATATACTATAGAGATTTGCATTGGTATAGATCTTGTTTATTGATGCAAATTTAAGGTCAATTTTGTTATATGTATATTTCTGCTTTTGATTAAGGTATTGTGTTTGTATAGGTCATTTAAAAATACAATGTATAATTAAAAAATACAGGTTAATAGATGATCATCTATAATAGTCAAGCTTGTAGTCATGTTAGTTAGATTTTCTAGATGCACGGAGATGTATCTCAATTAGATAGGTGTTCTTCAAACCTTTCAAAGGACTGTGGAATATGGCATTTAAATGTTTTAAGAATTTAAGACTTTTCATTACAATGAGAAACATCTGTTCCTGGCAGCACCAATTACTTCAAGAGGAAGATGGGCATCAAAGATGCTCCTTATATAGTTTGTTAGGCATTTGGGCAAGAAACTACTCTTGTCTGAACTGCTTGGTGAACTGGACAGGCAGGGTCCACAGAGAAATGCCTGCTGAACTTGTCTAAAGGTGAGATGATCTTTTGGTGTACCTGCTACATGGAAGAGTCTACCAAACATTCTTCAGGACACAGAAAAATGTGATAGACAAGCTGCCAATATAGGTGTAACTGTCCTTGAAATTTCCTACTTCATGGAAAAGTCAGCTGGATACTATGGGCCTGTGGGATTAAAATGGATGCCCCAATGGTACAGAACTTTGAGTGACTGTCCAGGCAGTGAAATGTCTCTGTCAATTCTAGAGTTTTGGAAGTT
>LOEQ01005378.1:32215-42536 GCA_001685075.1 Bramus lutescens
GAGAGAGAGAGAGAGAGAGAGAGAGAGAGAGAGAGATGGCTTTGGAGTTGGACACTGGCTCTAAATCCAAGCATGTTGTTAAAAAGAAAATTCAGAGTTTCTGTTTCATATCACGAGCCATGATATGGGAGAGAAAAAAAAGAATTTAGAAAAAATTTTGCTTTTCTTCATATCTATTTTTGTCTCTATCATACGTTTCATTGAATATATGTCTGTATATGTCTATATAAAATGTTTAAGTTTTTCACAATGAACAATAAATTTTCCTGCAGTAATCTTTGACATTTCCAGGAAGAAGATAGGGCCTGACAACAACAATTGATATGACATCATGATACTGATAGCACTACTCTAAGACCTGTTTTGAGTACCAGCTGCTTAAGATGGTTCCAACTTGGTTAGCTGTAATGGTGCACCTTTTATAATGGCCAGACCTCCAAATAGAAACCTCAGAAAAACCCTAGCAAATACTCTGAGACTATTTGCAATTATACCAGACAGTAATCTTGGAACTTACCCATCATTTTACTTTCACAGGATCCCATAGAAAGAACATTGCCCCCATGACAGCTGGAAGTAATTCTAGAAGATGACATCCCCTTTCCTAACAAAGTTTGTCTACAGGGTTAGGGACATCATTTAGGGGTTGATTCTGATTGGTATAGGTTTGGGGGTTGGTGGGGAATTTTATAGGCTCAGGGATCTCTAAAAAAAGGGGGAATTGGATGGAATAATAGATTACTGTGAGCTGACTCACACTAATAATAATAGTAATAGAGTGAATACTTGTGAATTATTGTTTATAGGTAATTATATTGGTATAGATTCTTGTATATTGATACAAAGTTAAATTACATTGAATATTTTGTGCATACATGCTTCTATCTCTGCTTAAAACATTTTTATATATTGATATATATTTATCACATTGCAATGTACATTTCTACCTCTGATAACATACTTATACATTGTTTACATTTCTTACATAGTTGTTTATTGCATAATATTATAATTTTAAGTCTTAGTCTTTAAGTTATATAGGTATTAAGAATTATAGATCAATAGTCATCTATGTTTGTCATACTTATAGTTAGACTAATCATGTTCTTTAGATACAAAAAGATTATATTCTGTATAGGTAGGTAATCTTCAAATACTTCAAAGAGCTGTAGATATGGCATTTAAAGAATTTAGGGTTCTGTTGAAGTGAGACAGTATTGCTCCTGGCAGCACCCATCTATTCCTGAGAGAATGTTGAGCACTAAAGACACTCCACTTGGAACTTGTTTTCTTCTTGGCAAAGCTGGACTTTGGGCAAGGTCTTTCATTATCACAGGTTAAAAATGATTCCTATAATATAGCAATAAAAATAACTTGCATAGCGAGAAACAATAGCCTTTTTGTTTTGATATTTTATGTTTGCTTTTGTTTTTCAACTTTTTTATTATTATTATTTTATTTTATTACTTTAAGAAAATACCAATCCAAATTCCCACTAACTCCCCTCCTCCCACACCCCTCCCACTCCCTCCATACACCCTCTCCACACCCAATTGCCTTTTAATGTTCTTTCTATAAACACCTACTTTTGTATTATTTTTCAAATGTATTTATGTATATATACATATATATATAAATCTTGCAAAAGCAGCAAAATAAAAAAGAACAAAAATGTTTTTCTATAAATGTTTACTTTTATTATTTTTCAAAAATAATTGTACCTTCAACCCTAATTGTAACTTATTCATTTCTCTAAAGATCCTAGTTTCAAATATAATATACTCTGATATCCTGAGGATTGAAACTTCAACTCCTAAGTCTGGGGAAGGATATAAAATCAGATATCTACCATTCATCATCATGAATGGTAATTATCTATGCATCTTTTATATCCATCATCTCTCTACATGCCATCTAGCCTTCAAACCTTAAAACTTGAAGTGGTATAAAATTAATGATGTCTAAGAAAAGAAATATATATTATATATGCATATATATACATACATATATATATTATTTTCTTTGTCTGTGTAGTGCAGACTTTTCAGTCCTGATATTTCAGGATTATTGTAGCTTTTTAAAATTTGATGTTGCTAGTCTTGGCTTACACATAGTCATAAATGCTTTCTAGTCTTTTACATAAATTATTCATTTAGATTAAACAAAGAGGAAAATGCACTGAATTTGAAATATAGCTTTAAATGTACATTGGGCAGAAAAATTTTCCAGGTTATTGCAATAGTCAATTTTCATTTAGTCACAATTCTAAATGTTCTTTGTTGTGAAGGCATAATCTGTGCATATTGTAGACAAACTAATGATAATATGATAAAACTGGAACAAAGTCATGTTTTTAAGAATTTATAATATTTCATTAGAGAAACTATGAATAGAAGCAATGGCTAGAGTGGATTTCCATCTCAGTAGATGTTGAGTTTAATTTGAACCATTATCCCATTATACATTCATCACCTGACATAATTTGACTTAAAAGTGGGTAATGCAGCAATGATTAAATCATGGATTTATCAACACTGCGGTTTATAGCAGGAGCCTATAGCAGGGGTTCCCAATCTTCCTAATATTGAGATCATTGAATACAGTTTCACAAGTTGCTCTGAACCCAGCCATAAGATTATTTTTGTTGCTACTTCATAATTGCAATTCTGCTACTATGATGAATCATAATTTAAATATCTGATATACAGGATACCTGATTTGCAGCCCCTAAGGGGTCTCGACCCATAAGTTGAAGATTGCTTGTCAAGAGGCAGCTGTGTGGTTGATCATTAAATTACACCATGAGAGAACCAGCCTTGCTGATGACAAATCTTAACTTTTTAGTTTACTGGTTTGAAAACGCTGAGGAAGTTTGTTTAACTTCATTTTAATTTTTTTCAATTTATTTGTCTATTTAAAGGAAGAAAGACCATCTAGTCACTCATACGCAAATCTGAGATCAGTGGCTGATGAGATAAAAGCACTGCTTTTTTATGGAGTTTAAAAAGGAAAGGAAGCCAAGCTCTGTAGTGACACAACTGACTCTCCAACGAAATTTTGATTTATCACTAAACAATCTTTTTTTCATTCCAAAATAAAAATAATTTTATAAAATGTTTTAAATGACTATAATCATTTGAGATTTTATTTTTATTTCTATTTATTTTATTTCTATATGGGGATGTTGTATGCACATGAGTGTAGTGTCTATAGAGGCCAGAAGTAGTGGTCTCCCTGAAGCTGGGGTTATAGGCTACTGTGAACCACCCAACTTGTATACTGAGAATTACCTTGAGTCCTGTATGAGGGCAGTACAAACTTTTAAATTGGTGAACAATCACACCAAACATTAATCTGATTATATATATATATATATATTTCAAAATGGTAAATTTTGTCAGATATGCTATCAATGAAGTCCTTAATCCATTTTATCATTAAAAATGATGTTTTGTCAATCTTTCTTTTGTGCTTTGTGTACCTATGAATTAGAGATGTCAAATACTAAGATATAATTTAAATAAAAGAAATCATTCACTATATATTAGTGTGGGACTTTGAATAGGAATCTCCCCCCAAAGGCTCATAGATTAGAATGCTTGGTCACCAAGAAGTTACACTATTAGGTGTGGACTTGTTGGAGGAAGAGTGTCATTTGGGTTTGGATTGAGGTTTCAAATGCCCAAGCCAGGGCCACTGTCCCTTTCTTCCTGATACATGCAAATCCAGATGTAGAATTCTTGGCTCCTTCTCTAGCACAACATCTGCCAGCATGTCTCCATGCGTCTTGCCATGACAATAGTTTACTAAACCTTGAACCTGTAAGTCAGCCCAAATAAAATGTCTTCCTGTATAAGAGTTGCCATGACCAAGATGTCTCTTCACAGCAATAGTATATGAACTAAAACCATTAGATTAGTCCATTTATCTACCAGCACCCAATTCTATTTCTCTAGTCTTAGATAAGCCCTAGACTATTTTTAGTCTCAAAATTTATAATTATGTTCATAGTTACAATTTGAGAGGTGGGTTAAAGAGAAAAATGAGAAGAAAGTTACATTTTGGTGTGTTTGATAACAGAATTGCCTTCATCAGTGTGCTTTGCATTTTCTTAAAAGTCTGAATTAGTGGTCAGGTCACTTTCTTTCCCCTTGAAGAATTTTAGAATCTCTTTCAAAGCAGCTGACACTTTCTTTGTTCACATGAGTTTTGAATGTTGTATTGGAGATCGGAGGACATTTAGATTTTCTTTTTCTGATGGCTTTGAATAAGAGGTAGGGCTTAAGTTTGACTACTCCAAAACTCAGGTGCTGACCATGTGTCATTAGTAAGAGACCAGGCTTTCAGCAAATTGCCTTGTCAAAGAGCTCCTCCCTCCTGTTAGAACCAGCTTTCACTACGAAGAATTTGTGGGGTTATTAGTGATCAATTTTATTTAGGTCCAGAATAAAAAAGAACAAGTGAAGAAGAAGGAAATGCAAAAATGTACAGTTTGAGGAGCAAAAGAGCACAGAAAATTTGATGTTGGGGCTTGTGATAAAAGACAGAAGAGGCCTGATGGGAAACAAAATGAAGGCAGTGACTTCCCCAGCTAAGCTTCCAGCTAGCAAAAAAGCAACACCTAGGGAAATGTCTGCTCCTAAAGAAGCAACAAATTGATCCTGCTATGGTGTGATTCCAGGTTGCCAAGATTCATCCTACGTTAATAGTCAGACTTGACTGCATTGGCCATATGGCTATGACTTCTATATTTCTCAGTGGTTAAGAGCCTCTAAGGCCAGGAATGTGCCAGAGAATATTTGCTTGGAAGACTAGAGAGGCCATTGCATGCAGCTATGAAAGCAAAGCCTGAACTTCATTAAAAACCCTAAGATGATGGGATACCAAGCCCATAAGACATTTATAAAAGAGATCTATAGATAGGTAGTAAAAAAAAAGTCCAAGCAGAAAACTGTGTACGGTCACCAAAGATAGAATGGTGGAGCCATCTAAGCCCCTTAACATCAGACATTGAGCCACAGGATTTAGAGTTCTCCCTACTGGGTTTTGGTCTTTTATTCACCCAGTATTTCCTCTTAATGTCTCTTTCCTTCCTTTTGAAATGATAATGTATATTCTGTGCAATGTGATGTTGAAAGTATGCAACCTGATGTTTTATTTTTCAGGGATTTACAATGAAGATATTGCTTAGCTCCTCAAAATAGACACTGGACTTTTAAACTATGTTGTTGACTATGAAAGATCATGGAGACTTTTGAAGGTGAACAAAATGGATTTTTGATTTATGATATGGCCATGATACTATGGGAGTCAAAGAGGGGAATGTGGATTTTTAAATGAGAATGCCCCATAGACTCATATATTTGAATGCTTGGTTCCCTGTTGGTAGATCTTTGGAGAAAGATTAAGAGGTGTGGCCTTGTTGGAGGAGTGTGTCACTAGGGTTGGGCTTTGAAATTCAAAAGCCCACACCATTCCCAGTTAATTCTTTCTGCCACATGGTTGTTTCTGAAGATGTGAGTTCCTAGTTCCTGATCCAGCTTCTGCTTGCCTGCTGACAGTGATGGACTTCAACTCTCAGAAACTGTAGTCCTTAAACAAACATTTTTTCCTTCATTAGTTGCCTTGGCTATGGTGTCTTATCATAGCAATATAAAAGTAATGACAATAACCCCCATTAAGATTCTTCTTTTCATTTTCTAGTTTTCAGATTCAATAAGTTAAACTTGTACTCCAAATTAAACATGTAAATATAAAGATTCACATATGAGGGAGAAAACAAGGCTTGTCTTTCTGGGTCTGAGTTATCTCACCTGTTATCAGGAATCTAACCATGTTGTGAACCATGTGAGCTAATGAAAAAAACTAGCAGCAAGATACCCATGTGTGCAATAGTGTTACAGATGTTACAGGGATAACTAATTGCCTTCTAATTAAATTGAAGGTCCATTCCACAGAAACACATCAGGATGGTTGAGAAGTTCGTATGCCCCAGCAGTGTATTTAAACTATTACTTTGCTAATGGGATATAGAATCAAATTGCCCTCTAATTTTGTATCTGTATCTCTATAGCCATAGATTAGCACAGTTCTGAGATCTCACCTGAGGAGCTCATTTGTGCAGTAGACAGCTGTTAATGCAGAAAGTTCAAGACACAACTACTAACACAGAAAAATCAAAGTGGCCAAAGTGTAGAGAGTGTGTGTCTGTAGAAACCTCAGTCACAAAAGGGACATTTATGTTACAAACTCTTCCCCAAGCCATTACTGAAGAGAAGACAGAAATCATAAGAGTTATAGGTTCTGACAAAACAGTGTCCTCTGGCCATAATGGAAGTACAGAAATCATGAACTCACAGCAGCTGTGGCAGCCTGATCAAGACCCACACAAGATCAAGCCAGAAAGCCTTCCAGCACAGACAGCTTCTTTTAGAGTTTTAGGCAAGCTCACTCTATGCCTTCCTGTGTCTGCATTGATTATTCCAATGTCCTGGCATCTCCACTTGCTGCAGTCTCTACTGCAATCACAACTGAGGTTGCACCTTCACCACTGGGCTGCTTTGGCCACTCGGGGGCTCTGACTCTGCCGCAACTACAGCTTGTTTGCATGACTCCTTCAATTCTGAAGCATTCATGCTGCCAAAACCAGAGCAACTTGGGAGACTCCTCCACAGTACCATGTTCAGCTGCCTATTTGAGTGCAGCCTCTGCCTGCCTCTGGATCACAGCTTCTGTGCACGACCATTGGGAAACATTCCCAGATTTCACAAGGATGTTGATCTCTTAATAATTACAGCTGATTTCCAGGTCCAGCTAAGCAACATTGATCCCGCTAAAGCACTGAAAGGTTCACTTCCACAAATTTCTAATTTAAATATATTGCACAAACATTCCTGGTAGTCTTTGAGGGGGGGGCAGCTCAGCAGGGGTGTCACACAGCTGCAAATAAGAACTCAACAGAGGCAGGGTGTGAAAGGCTCTTGGGAGGGTTCCTCTATCTTTTTGAAACAGCATCATCAAGTGCTGACTGACTCTTCAACACAAATGAGAACAAATTTGTGGTGGGAATTTTAGAGTTTGTTTTCACTTCAGAATGACTGATAACTTGTAGTGCTTACTACATGTCAGGCAGTATTCTGGCTTTTGTATGTGAACATCATACAGCAAAAAATACAGTAGCCCAACTACTAGAAAAAGACAAACTTCTAGGAAAAATTAAGCAAAACAGAGTTATAAAATTAAAAATATAGAGTTATTGTATGTTCAACCTTATACGAGCATGTACTTAATAACCTCTAAATATATAAATACTTAATGCACAATATAATATGTATCCCATTATATGCTAAATACATAACATTGAAAATAAAATAGGATAAAATAATAATTATTAGAAATGGATATCTTGGGGGCAGGGATTTAGCAAAGTGGGTCACTCGCTTACTAAAACTCATGACATCTTGTATTTGATTACCCAGTGGTGTATAAAATGGACATAATGCTGCATAGCTATAAACTAAGCACCTTAGAATTACAAGCAGGAGAATGAGAAACTCAAGGTCATTGGACTCATGAAATGGTTCAGTTTATGTAGTGCTTGCTGCTTAAGTATGAAGACCTGGGTTCAGATTTACAGAGCCCATTTAAATTCAGATGTGATAGTGACCATCTATAATCCCATGCTTGAGACGGGATGTTTAGACAGGGTAAATACCCAGAAGCTAGAGGCTCAGCTAGCATGGGGTATTCAGGGGGAACCAACAAGAGACTTTATCCCAAATAAGGGGGAAGACACGTACAGATAGCTGGGGCTATCTTCTGACTTCCATGCACATGTCTGTAGCACATATGCACCTGCATTCACACATATGAACAGGAACAGGCAGACATACATACACATAGAAATAATTTTAAGTTCAAAGTCACTCTTTACAGAAAGTTCAAGTGCAGCCTAAGCTAGATGGAGTCAATATTTAAAAGAAAGGGAAAAAATCAACAGGCATTTTCATTTCTATTTGTTTTGTATTTGCTGTCAAATATTTTAACTCATGAAAAAAACAATAGGAAAGTATGTCCATAACAACCAGACTTTTAAACACTGGTATTCCAGCACCTTTATTTCAGATTATTCCCAGCTTTCATCCCTTACTTTTGCTATTTATTCATTGTTTCTTTGCTCTTTTCTTTATGAAAAGTTAAATATTGTACATATAGATGACTCAACATCTAATTTATTCACCTCACTTTTCTAAACATTTGGGACTTTTAGTGCATTTAAAAAACATTTTATGATTTTTCCATTTTTGTTGGTTCATTTTTTTAGTTAGTGTATTTTAATTCATTAACAGTTTTGCATATGTATGTAGGAAATTTTATTCTTTTTCAACCCTTATGAGCCTGTCACTTCCTCCCCCACTTCTTGCACTGAAACCCTATTTCTTACATGTGTTTGTACCTACGTGATAGATGAGGGCATTTCGTGTGACTTTTTGAAGTTTCTAAAGAAGGAGAGGTGTGTGCACAGATATGCGTGTGTATAGCGTATATGGACTGCCTGCCAGGCATCTGTACCGTATGAAAACATATACAATGTACTGTGTATGCAGATCTTATTTTCCTATTTTCATCATCTTCCTCTGCAGTACAGCTGGGTCACTTTACACACCTCTCTCTGTTCAAACCATATGGGTGTCCAGCTATAGGAATGTGTATCCTTGTCCCCATCCCTGACTTCTGGCTCCTTCTAGCTCAACAGTGTCAGGTCCTCAACTCTTAGCTCTGTGTTAAAGAAAATTCTTCAAAATATTTCTTCTTGAAACCATTTCTGAAATAAACTTCCTTTTGTTATCATTTGTTTGTGTTTTGAATCAGGGTCTCTGTAACTCACCTCACACTAGATTCCTGGATTCATACCCCAGGGTGGCCTTGTATTCCTGACCTTTCTCCTAGCTCCTGAGTGGTTGATTAGAGCTCACCTTTCCCTTTGATCTACATTTCCTGGCTTCTCTATAGGCAGTGACAAATGATAGCACTGGAACTTAGGGTTGGGGCACAGCCTGTGCTCTTCTATCAACCCCACTTCTGCCGCTCTTTTACCTCAATTTGGAAGTCTAATGGCGATGGTAGTTTGCTTCGATTCCAACATTTTTCCCAATGTGAGATAAATTGAACACATAAAAGTAATGACTATGCATCCCTGGGTTACTTTCATTCTCATTCTTATTTTGAGTTTTAGTGATGTGAGCCATATTAGGTCTCCACCTAGACTGAGAGACAGTAACCAGTAATGCTTGGGATTCAAGTTTCAAGTATAACACAGCTCTTGCCAGTTTTCTTCACCTAAACCCTCTCTGCACATGGCCCAAGGAGGCACTTCGTGCAGAAATCTGTCTCTACTGCGCTCTCTCTCTCTCTCTCTCTCTCNCTCCCTCCCTTCCTCCCTCCCTCCCTCCCAGAGTTCACCTTAGGCAAGCTGCCCGCAATGTATGGTTTCCCACTCTAGAGGTCGGACTTCAGCATCCTGGATCAGGCTCAGAGGAGCTGACACTGATTGACTTCACTTGTCCTTGTTTAAAAGTCACAAAGGCAACCTGTGGCTTTCAACTAAAAGTCTCCTTAATCCAAACTCTTGTTAACTCCACTGCATGAAGGCAGGGTCAGCGTTGGTCTTTGGAAAATACAAGGAAAAATAGGATATATTCAGATTAAGTTCTGCTTCATTGATTTCCTATAATGCGTCAGTTACTGTGTTAATTAGAAAATGTGCTACATATTTTTATTTGAGAGGGAACACGCTATACAGCTTGTAGATTTCTTCTTCTCTGTAATGTTACGATCTAAATGAGAACTACTCGTCACTGGCTCAGAAGTGTGAACACTTGATCCCTAGTTCCTTGTGCTAATTCACAAAGTTGGGTGACCCATGGAAGGGAGAGAATCATAAAAAAGTGGGTCACTGGGGTCTGGCTTTGAGAGGTTTTGGTCAGACCCTGTTTCCTGTTAACTCTGATTCCTGTTCCACCGAGATACGCGAAGGGAAGTTTCAACTGAGCACTCCTGCCAGCATGGGACAACCTGCTGCTATGCCCTCCCCACCGTAATAGACTGTATCCCTCAACGGGGATGAAGCATTATTCTAATTAATCTAACTAATGAAAACCAGGAGTCAGAAATCAGGGTAAAAACCTGAAAGATCATAGAATCAGGGCATGAGCCACCAGTTGCGGGCTCCTGTTCCTCCACCGGAAAGGGCCTAGATCCTCTCTTGGCCAGCCTTATCACTTCCTGTTTCCTCTCTGCACAAACCTCCAGTCCTCTATGG
>LOEQ01005378.1:42551-86924 GCA_001685075.1 Bramus lutescens
AGCTCAGCCCTCTGACGCCAAGCAGGCTTTATTTGTCAGAACACAAATAAAATTTCACACAACAGTGGGATCTGAAATCAATCCTCCAGTTGCTTTTGTCAGATCTTCTGCAACAGCAATTTCAAAAGCAGTAAGAGTAACTCATGCAGTGCCAGAGTGAGTCCTCCCTTCATTCAGGTGCTCGTTTATCCCCTCAATATTGAGTGAGGGCTTAATGTCTGGCCAACTACATTGCTCTCAGGCTTCTCTGAGTCTGCAATGATTCGCTGGTTGTTTAGGGTTCCGCTCTGTAACTCAGCAGCCATATTAATTAGCTAGAGCTATCCTCACAAAACACAACAGCACAGAACTTCTTAAATCTGAGGCATTTGCAACCATTCCACCCTGAAAGCTTTTATGCAACACTCAGTATGTAGTTATATGAAATAGGTATACAAATCAAGTGTTGACCGATAATAAATCATGAAGTAATTCATTTTTAAGTCTTTAGCCTATAATAATTTACTATTTTTTATACATGAAAGCAAATTTAAATCCTACTTAGGCAATTTACTTGTTTATTTTCACATGATGAAAAACTGTCTGAATATGCATGCCCGAGAGCATTTTCAAAGTTTGTTTTAGGATATTTTGATTTTAAAAATAATCTATTCTGATACTACCACTTTATACAAATATGTAGTACTAAATTGCAGAAGTATATTAAAAGACATTTCATAAATTGTTGGAAATTCTATCCCATCCCAAACCAAAATCCATTTAATGATTTTTATGAAGATGAAGATAACAATTCAAATGGCAATTTTGAAAATCAAGCATCCTAACCCAATAAAATTCAAAGATACATTGGCACATATTAAGTGATGATGACAGTAGGAAGACACTAAACCTTTCTGATTTTTGTAATTAAAATTTCTTTCTACAAGAGTGGAGCACTTTCCATGGACAGTAAAAATACTTCAGTTTACAAGATGCTCAATTATTCTGTGTTGGCGTGCTAAAATGTCCTGATAAAGTCAACTAAAGTAAAAGCAACACTATTTTGACTTCCAGTTCCAGACGGTTTATACCCTATCACAGCTGAGAAGACACAGTAGCAGGCTGGGAAGACACAGCAGTAGAAGCTGGAGGCTAGCTGGTCATGTTGCATCTACATTCAAAAATCACAGAGTTAAAGAGAAAGTGAAGTTAAATCATAATCCACCCTGTGACCCACTTCCTCAAGTAAGGTTCTACATTCCAAGAATACCCAATCTTTCCAAAAAGCACTACCAACTGGGGACCAAATGTTTAAATACAAGAGCCTACAGGGAACATTCACATTCAGACCACCACACATGTAATAGTCTCTGGTCTGAGCATGTGTTGGTGTTTCCACAGGGTAAAAAATTATACCACGTACTAGTTGTTTCAATCAACACAAATTTGTCCAACACAATTTCACAATTTTGCTTAAAAATCTAAAATCAAGGTAATAAGAATGGGTTCTGGTTTGTTCAGGTTCTGGTTCTTAGCTTGCAGATGGTTCTGTGTCTCTTTCTCCCCATGAGCTTTTCACTACACACTTTTAACCATTGTGTCCTTTTATTACAAGGACACCTTTCCTATTGGATACCTGCCCAAATTTCATCAACTAATCCAACCTTAATGACTCACTTATAGTACTTTTCCCCAGAAACAGTCACATAGGGATGAGAACTTTAAAATGGAGTTTTGGAGGGATACAGTCCTGTAAGAAAGAATGCATTTTCCCTTTGCACTTTCTTTGTTTTCTTCTAGGACACAAACTACGTGGGGCTTTGTGTAGACCAGCACCTTTACACCTGGACTCCTCTGTTCTGAGTTAAGTAAGTTTTCAGCTTCTTCAAACTGGGAATACAAGTGAGTGAAAGTCATTCTGGAGGAAGAAAGAAGACTTAGAATAATGGGAAGAAACCCAACAAACAATTCATGGCAGACCATACTCATGGAAGGACACATGGTCAAACCTTTTAGTCTAAGACTTGGATACCATGGCCATGTCCCTCCATGGATTGTAGACAACAGTAAGAGGCAGAGGCAAAGGGTAAGTGAAGGGAGAGCTCAAACTACAGCCTTCCATGGTCATGATCTGCCACTGATCACGACGATCCTGCTTTTCATGTTCACTAGAAATGTGCAGGCTGAGAGTTTACTTACCCTAGATAAAGAACAGGAAGAGCTGTCCCCTGGAAATGTTTCTCTATTTCATGGCTGCTTTAGACCCAACCTGATCTGAAGTGAAGTTGCTTCAAAGAAACATAAACTTGAATGTGGCTTTGTCTGTCAAACATCTCAACAAACACATCAGGACCAATGATTGCCATATCATGACCAGCATTGCTCAAAGACCCAAGCAAGAGTAAGATTTATTAAGATTGGAAATATTAATTTTCTAGTTACTGCAACAAAAGTAAACTCAGCTCCCTGTGTTGGCTAGTTTTAACCCTGCTTGACATAAATTAGAGTGATTTGAGAAGAGAAATTAGCAATTGAGAAAATGCCTCCGTAAGATTGGCTTATAAGTAAGTCTGTTAGTCATTTTCTTTTTTATTATTAATTTTTAATGAGCTCTACATTTTTCTCTGCTCGCCTTCCCTGCATCTCCTCTCCCTTTCAACCCTCTCCCAAGATCCCCATGCTCCCAATTTACTCAGGAGATCTTGTCTTTTTTTACTTCCCATGTAGATTAGATCTATGCATGTCTCTCTTAGGGTTCTCATTGTTGTCTAGGTTCTCAGGGATTGTGATTTGTGGGCTGGTTTTCTTTGCTTTATGTTTAAAGGCCACTTATGAGTAAGTACGTGTGATAATTGTCTTTCTGTGTCTGGGCTACCCCACTCAAAATGATGTTTGGGTTTTTTTTTTTAGCTCCATCCATTTGCTTGCAAAATTTAAGTTATCATTATTTTTTCTTGATTAATGATTAATGTGATGGGATTACTGTAGATAGGGCCACTCCTTGGACATTTGGTCCTGAGTTGTATAAGAAAGCAGGTTGAGTGAGGCATGGGAGCAAGTCAGTAAGCAACACTCCTCCATGGTTTCTGCTTCAGTTCCTGATTCCAGATTCCTGCCTTGGCTTCCCTCAGCATGGAAGTATAACATAAAATAAACCCTTCCATCCACAAGTTGCTTTTGGTCATGATTTTTTTTCTTGTTGTTGTTGTTTATCACAGCAATAGAAACTCTAAGACTGAAATTTGTACCAAGATTGTAGGATATTTGTTTTGACAGACCTGATCATGTTTGGGGGGATTGTGGAAGAACTTTGGAACTTTGGACTAGAAAAGTCATTGAATATTCAGAGCTAAATGTGCTATTTATTCTGAGAACTTAGACAGTAATGCTGAGAGCAGTGTAGATAGTGGAGACCTAGCTTGGGCAGTTTGGGAGGGAATCAAAGACTCTGTCAAGGTCATTTATGTGATACTTAGAACTAAGAACTGCTAAAGTGAAACTTTTGCTTTTCTATTATGATTGATGCTGGTTAACTGGAGCTGCAAAAGCACCTGTGATTAAGAGACAAGCATCAATGAGGCAAAATCTTTTGGGAAGTGTTTCCTTGGGGTCAACACACAAAAGCTGTAGTGCAGAGAGGGCTAAGGCTGTACTTTGTGCCAGAAGCCAAACTTGGTAATATTTAAGAGTCTCCAGGGTGATGCTGATTTTGAAGGCATGAAGGGATCTTAGAGAACATCTGAGGCTTGGCACTGTGAGAGTCCAGGAAGAGCCACTAATGAAGATCAGTCTCAGGGGTATTATAAGCCCCAGAAATGAAGGCGTTAGAGAGAGAAATTGATGCTTGTCACTGTGTGACAAGGACAGAGTCCCTGAAAAGAGAATGTGAGGGGCCATTGGTAAGATTATAGCCTCAGTTACAATGGAGACCCCAGTGTTTTGGAGATCCCAGTGCCATAGGAAGATTTCAAAGGACAGCAGGAGCTGTGGAGTAGACCTTGCCCAAGCCTAGAAGAGAAACCGTTTGTGCTGTAGAGGAGATGGATAAATAGCCCAGGGTCTTTGTACCCCAGAAAATCATGGATGAGTTTCAGATATCAAGCCCTAAACTTTCAACACTGATGAACTGTCTTTTTTCTGTGATTCTGTTATAACTATGCCTTGGTATTCCATATTGGAGTAGAAAAGTAATTAAACTTGTCTTTTTATTTTACTACAAGAGGCCACAGTTGAAAGACTGGATACTTTAACAGAAATGAACATTCGAAATGTTTGAATTCCTCAAGACTGTGGGATTTTTAAAAGTCAGGATGCTTCATATTGCGGTAGTGATATTAATGTAAGATTCTTTAACTAAAGGTTATAGTTTAACAATGTGTTTGTGTCTCAAGTTGTCAAAGAGTCTGTTATGTTGGTTAGTCTTATGTCAAACTGACATAACAGACTCATTTGGGAAAAAGGACTCTCAATTGAGAACAGGTTTTCACAAAGTTGTCCTACAGAGAGCCCCTCTTCCCAGCCCATCTTCATCCCCTTGGACTGAGCTTTGTGGTAAGACCCAGGGTTTCCTTAGTTCTTTGTTACCTCAGTAGCCATTCTTCATAGTCCATCTCCATTTCTTCATGACTGCTCACTGAACCAAGGCACCCGTCTCTACCTAAGGCCCACAGACAGCATACTTGGCTTTCAACCAAGCATGGCTTCACCATGTTCTTCTCCTGATTCATTCTGGACTCCCACAAGGACACTTAGACCTTTTGCAGCCTTCTTGACTGAGCTCTTATTCCAGTTCAACTTCAGAATGCGGTCTTGTGGATTATGTACAGGGACCCCTTAGTTCTTCCTTGCTGTCCACTCTAGCTCTTCCTCTTAGCCCATCTCCATTCCTCTGTGACTCACCACCGGCCCACAGAAGCACTTTGTACCAAAGACGACGTAGCCACCACACTTTCTAGTACTACCCGTACTTACCTCCCTAGGCTGCCTGTACCCTATCGACTTCCCCTTCTTTATTCTAGTCTCTCAAGAGTACTCATAGACATTTTTATGTCTAATCTCAGTTGTCAGTTTTCTCTGTTTGGAAGTAACTAAAACCCAAACAGCTGACCTACTTGTGGGGGATTTTTCTTCCTTGGATTATTTGAAGTGGGAGGCCCACTCTAATTCCATAGTATTTGAGGTCAGAAGATCCACCGTAGATCTGAGCCACACAAATACATGAAAGAAGGAAGTTTTTGGTTTTTGTCTGTTTTCCCTCATTCTCACTGGCCACCTCCTCTACCCTGACCCATTCATTTGCTTCTATTCTTCAGGATTCCAATGTGAACAAAAAACTAGCAGCTTTCTAGGACTCCAACACAGATTTGGACTGATAAGATATCTATTCTTGTGGAATGAACAACTACTGAATACTTGGCCTTTCTGTCATGAGATAACTATTGTTTGATTACTTGGACCACAGCCTATACGCCACTCTAATAAATCCCTTACTAACATGTAGATAAGATTTATTCATTCCACCAGTTATGTTCCTTAGAGAAATTTAACTAATATATAGCTGCTGCCTTCTTTCTGACTCCTTTCCTTCTCCTAGCCAATCTCCAATCTCTATCAGTTTGAGCCAGGGTACCTCAAGTTCTGCCTTTGCCACCATTTATCCACCTGGATTAAGTCCTGTTTAAAATAATTCCAGAGTTAGTCTCCACCTCCTACCTGCTAGTCTATTACATACTCCACCCACATTACCAGTCTTGGAATGTTTGGTATAAAAGTGAACACACATCAAATAAATAAATAAATAATAAATAAACTAAAAAAAATTTTAAAAAGAGGCCAGGCACTGGTGGTGCTTGCCTTTAATCCCACCACTTGTGAGGCAGAGACAGGTGGATCTCTGTGAGTTTGAGGCCAGCCTGGTCTACAAGAGCTAGCTCCAGGACAGACACCAAAGCTACAGAGAAACCCTGTCTTGAAACTCAAAAAAAAGGCAAGACCAGACATCTACACCAAAAAACCAATGCAACCATCATAAATCAACATGTCTAAATCCCAGCATATAAACACAAACATGAACAAATAAGAAAATATGCCTAACCCAGGAGCCAGAACCCCTCTTATAATACAATCTGAGAAAATCAACTTACCTCAAGCATAAGGCAAGAAATTTAAAATAGAAATTACAAATATGTTCAAGAAGATATAAATAAATTCCTCAATGAAAACAGTTAAATGAAATAAGGAAAGCAATTCAAGAAATTAAAGTAGAATTTAATAAAGAAAAAAGAATTGTTAATGATAAGCCAAACTGGCAGGATTAACATAGCAAACATGGCCATCTCACCAAAAGCAATCTACAGATTCAGTGAAATCCCCATTAAAATTCCAGCACAATTATTTACAGACGCTTAAAGAACAATGTTCAACTCCATATGGAAAAAAACTCAGGATAGATAAACAGTACTGTATAATAAAAGAACCTCAAGAGGTATCACCATCCCTGATTTCAAGCTCTATAGCTTTATAGCTACCAAAGAGCTATAGTAATAAAAACCTCATGGTTTTGACATAAACACAGATAGGTGGATCAATAGAATCAAATTGAAGACCTAGAAATAAATCCACACACCTAAGGACACATGATTTTTTTCATAAAGAAGCCAGAAATGCACACTAGACAAAAAAAAAACTCCAACAGATGGTGTTGGGCAAAATGGATGTGTAGATCTAGAAGAATACAAATAGAGCTATATCTACCTACCTGCACAAAAACCAAGTGAAAGCAGATCAAAGACCTCAAGAAAAATCCAAGCACATTGAACTTGATGGAAAAGAAAGTGGGAAATAGCCTTGAACTCATTAGCACAGGAGAAGACTTCCTGAACAGAGTATAAACAGCATAGGCACTAAGATCAACAGTTAATGAATGGGACCTTATGAAACTGAAAAGCTTCTGCAGGCAAAGGACACCATTAATAAGAAAAAATGGTAGCCCACAGAAAGGGAAAACAATCTTTATCAGCCCCACATTTGACAGAGGGCTAATTTATAAATATATAAAAACTCAAGAAACTAGACATCAAAAATCCAAATAATCCATTTTTAAAATGGGGTACAGATCTAAACAGAGAATTCTCAACAGAAGGATCCCAAGTGTCCAAGAAACACTTAAAGTAATGTTCAACCTCCTTAGCCATCAGGGAAATGCAAATCAAAATGACTCTGAGATTCCATCTTAGACCTGTCAGAATGGCTAAGATCAAGAACACAAGTGACAGTTCATCATGCTGGTGAGGATGTGAAACAAGAGAAACACCCCTCCATTGCTTGTGGGAATAGAAACTTGTACAGTCACCTTGGAAATCAATATGGTGGTTTCCCCCAAAATTAGGAATCTAACTACCTCAAGACCCAGCTATACCGCTATTGGACATAAACCTAAATGATGCTCAATCATATCACAACAACACCTGCTCAACCATGTTCATAACAGCTTAATTCATAATAGGCAGAACATGGGAACGGCCTAGATGTCCTTCAATCAAATAATAGATAAAAATTTGTTGCACATTTACACAGTGGAGTATGCCCCAGTAGTTAAAAAGCAATGACATCATGAAATTTGTAGGTAAATGGAAGGGACTAGAAAAAAAATCAACCTAAGTGAGGTAACCCAGACCCAGAAAGACAAAAAAAAAGGTGTGTACTCACTTAGAAATGGATATTAGCTCTAGAGTAAAGAATAATCATGCTACAATCCATAGACCCTGAGAAGATAAATAACAAGGAGAGTTCAAAGGGGAATGCTTGCTTCTCCCTGGGAAGGGGATAAAGAATAGATTTTGCAGGTGGGCAGGGGTGGGTAGGGATGGGAACAGGAGAGATCAGGTTGAGGAGGATAAAGCAAGAGCGTACTAAAAGAGATGACTAGAAAAGGGAGATATTTCAGGAGGAGGGAGAAACCTAGTGAAAGGAAATTTCCAGAAATCTATGCTGGTGACCTAGCTAAGACTACAAGCAATAGAGGATATGTAGCCTGAAATGGCCACCTTCCATAACCAGTCAAGACTTCCTTCCAGTGGAGGAATTAGGACACCAACCCAGTAACATGACTTTCGACCTGCATTTTGTTTCACCAACAAAATGTACTGGGGTAAATGTAGCACAGAAATTGTATAAATGGCCAACCAGTGACTGGTCCAGGCTATGGCCCACACCATGAGAGGTAGCCCACCCTTGATACTACCTAGAGAGCCAGGACACAGAGGCTGGATGGCCCAGAGAACTTGGATAGAAACAAACATGAATGGCAAAAAAAGTCAATGTAATGTTGCCTAATGATATTCTGCTATACGCATACGTTGGTACCTAACCCAGCTGTTATCAGAGAGGCTTCATCCAAGAACTGATGGAAACAGATGCAGAGACCCACAGCCAAATATTAAGCTAAGCTCAGGAAAGTCTATAGATGAAGGGGAGGGAGGATTATAGAAGCCATTGGGGTCAAGGACACCACAAGAAAACTCACAGAATCAACTAACCTGTACTCATAGGGGCTCACAGAGACAGAACCAACAACCATGCCAGGGAGGCTGCATCGAACTAGTAGGATCTCTGCATATACATTACAGAAGCTTGATCTTCTTGTGGGTCTCCTAACAGTGGGAGTATGGTCTCTATCTTATCCTTTTGCTGTCTTTTGGGCCACTAGTCTTCTTACAAGCTTGACTTGCCCAGCCTTAGTACAAGAAGAGGTCCTAGGCTCACTGCTGCTTGTTATGCCATGTTTTGCTGATATCCATGGGAGGCCCTTCTCTAACAGAAATTGAGGAGGATCGGATGTGGGGACAGAGAGAAGATGGGGGAGTGACTGGGAGGAGAAGGGGAGGAGAAACTAAAGTTGGCATGTAAAATAATTAACAACTACAATAATATTTTAAACAAAATAAAAAGAATAATAATAAAAAGAAAAAAGAAAAGCCCAAACAGAAGTAAAACTTGAAATCAAAAGCTCCGAAAGTCAAACAAAATGCTCAGAAATATGATTTATCAACAGATTAAAAGATATGGAAAAAAGAATTTCAGATCTTGAACATCAGATAGAAGAAATGTATATCTCAATCAAAGAAACTGTTAAATATAACAAAATCCAAACACAAATCATTCAGAAAATCTTGGACACTCTGAAAAGACCAAACCTATGAATAATATGTATAGAGGAAGAAGAAAATCATGTCAAAGGCACAGAAAGTGTTTTTAACAAAATCATAGAAGAAAACTTTCCTGACTTAAAGAAAGAAGTAACTATCAAGGTAAAAGAAGCATACAGAGTACCAAATAGACAGGACCAGAAAATAGTTCCCACTATAAAAAATAATCAAAGCACTATGTGCACAGAACAAAAAATCAAAAGTAACAAGAACAACAAAAGATATTAACAGCATCCAGGGGAAAAGTGAAGTCACAATAAAAGAAGGTCCATTAGAATACACCTGGATTTCCATGGAGACTCTGAAAGCTAAAAGGGTCTGGAAAGGTGTTCTACAAGCCATTAAAGAATACAGATGCCAGTCCAGACTACTGTACCCTGCAGTGGCCAACATGGCATGGGAATCATGGGAACCTGGAAAAGAGGGTAATGGTAAACAGAGATACAAGACTCTGGGCTCACTTTCAAAAACAAATTATTTTTATTCCCACTGCTTCTTATATATTGTTTAGCTAGCTACTATAGATACCATACATAGATCCTTATCAAGTCATATCTTGACCCCTCTTTTCTTCTTTCTTTCCTTCTCTGCCTTTCTGACCCTGTTTTGTCACAGAGAACATTCCTCCCAGGCTTTGTCTCATTCCTTTAGTGTTCTGAAGTCATGGGCCACATCTGAGCTATGGTTTGTGTTTAAGAAAGAAACTGTGGATGATCTGGACCCCAGAAAAAAACTATAAATCACAAATGATAGATAAATAAAAATATTTCATGATAAGAAGAAATGAGTGATTTCTGTCCAATAATACAGCTCCATTGAATACACTAGAAGGAAAATTTCAGCATGAAAAGAAGGTTAACAATATCCAACAGGACACAACAAATAAATAATCCCATACCAGTTAATCAAAAGAGAGAAAGACAATAAAATAACAGAAATCAAAAAACACTGATCAACAAGAACTCCCAATATTCCTGATCTCAATTCAATTACAAATAATCTATGAAACAAAATGTTGGTTATTTGAGAAAAATAACAATATGACAAATCTTTACCCAAATTAACCAAAAAAGAGAAAAATAACCAAATTAATAAAATTAAAATGAAAAGGGAGACAATTACAACTTACATCAAGGAAATTTAGAAAATCAGAAAGACATACTTTAATATTATATAACCCCCCAACTGGATAACCTAAGAGAAATGGGTGACTTACCAAAGTCAAATCCAAACTAAATCAAGCAATTAAAACATACCAATAAATTCTTATGAAATAGAAGCAATAACTAAAAATCTGCCAACTAAACAAAGCCCAGGGCCAGATGGATTCATCTCTGGATTCTACCAGACCTTCAAAGCACTAATGCCAAAACTTCTCAACTTATTCCAAGAAACAGAAACTGATAACATTGCCAAATTTATTTTGTGGAGCCACTACCACCCTGATATCCAAACCACTGAACTATTCAACAACAACAATAAAATTATAGACCAAAATCCCTTATGAACATAGATATAAAAATTCTCAATAAAATACTTGCAAAGTAAATTCAAGAACACACATCTGTCTTAGTCAATGTTATATTGCTGTGAAAAGACACAATAACCATGACATAACTTATAAACGAAAACATTTAATTGGGGCTGGCTGACAGGTTCATAACTTTACCTCATTATTAGAATGGCAGGAAGCATGGTGGCACAAAGTCAGATATGATGCAGGAGAGGCAGCTGAGAATTCTATATTGGGATTAACAGGTAGAAGGAAGATAGTGATCATTGGGTCTGGATTGACCATCAGAGACCCCAAAGCCCATCTCTAGTGACTCATTTTTCTCCAACAAGGCCATACCTCCTAATTCCTGTCATGTAACACCACTCCCTCATAACCAAGATTCCAAATGTCTAAGTCTTTGGGGACCATTCCTATTCAATCCACCACAACATCTAAAAGGTTATCTGCCATGATCTGCATGGCTTTATCCCAGAAATGAAGGAATGGTTTACCATACAAAAGTCAATAAATGTAAACCACGACATAAACAGAACAAAAGAAAAAAATGCACAATCATCTCATTAGACACAGAAGTCCTTTGATAAAATCCAACATCCTTTTATGATGAAAGTACTAAAGAAAAGAGGGACACATAGGCATTCCTTAGCATAATAATGACCACTTACAACAAGCTCATTGCTGACAACATCCTAAGCAGATAGAAATTTAAAGCCTTTACATTAAAATCAGAAAAAATGACAAGGATGTCTATTTTCCACACCTATTCAGTATATTACTTTAAGCCTTAGCTAGAGCAATAAGACAACTAAGGAATATCAAAAAAGAATATAAGTAGAAGTCCAAATGTCTTATTTGTAGAGGATGTGATTTCATATATAAAAGACTTGAGAGATTCCATGGGGAAATTCTAAAGCTGATAAGCACTTTCAACAAACAAACATGTTAGAAGATTCACACAAGAAAATAAGTACCCTTGCTATATACAAATGACAAACATTCTGAGGAAGAAGCCATAGAAAGAGTAACTTTCACAAGATACCCCCATTCTTAAGATAAACTATCTTAGGGGCAGCTATAACCAAGAAATTGAAAGGCTTGTATAATTAAAACTTTAAGACATTGAAGAAATAAATTAAGAATACATCAGAAGATGGAAAGATCTCTCATGCTTATGGATCAGTAGGATTAATCTTGTGAAAATGGCTTTCCTTCCAAATGCAATCTACAGATTCATTGTAATCCTCTTCAGAATTCCAACACAACTTCACAAAAGTTGTAAAGCAATCTTCAATTTCATATGGAAAACAAAAACCAACAAAACAAACAAAACTCCAGGATAGCTAAAATCAATCCTGTATAAAAGAAATTCTGGAGGTATCAGCATCCTAAAAGTTGTATTATAGAGCTATAGTAATGATGATGACATGGTATTGACATAAAAACAGGCATGCTAATGACTAGAATAGAATTTAAGATCCAGACATAATGTTACACAACCATTAACACTAATTTTTTTGACAAAGAAGTCAAAAATTTTACATTGGAGAAATGACAGCATCTCTAATGAATGATACTCATCAAACTTGATAGCTATATGAAAAAGAATGNTATATATATACCCATTTCAATTACTGTGCACAAAATTCATCTCCCAGTGGACAAAGGACCTCAGCATAGGGCCAGATCCCCTAAATCTGATAAAAGAGAAAATGTGGAATTCACTTGAACTTACTGGCACAGAAAAAGATTTTTTTTTTTAAACAGGAACTGATGGTGTAGGCACTAAGAGCAATAACTAACAAATGGGACTTCTTGGAAACTAAAAAGCATCTCTACAGCAAAAGGCATCACTATCTAAGCAAAGTGAAAGCTACCAAATGGGAAAAATACATATCAACTATAAATTTGACAGAGGTTTAGTAACTATATTATACAAAGAACTAAAAAAAACCCTGAAAATGAAGAAAACTAATATCCTAATTCAAAAATGATATATGGAACTAAATAGAAAGCTCCCAAAAGAAGAAATACATATGGATGAGAAACATTAAAAATCTGTTCAACATCCTAAACCATTAGGAAAATGAAAATTAAGAATACTTTGAGATTTCACCTTGCTCCAGTCAGAATGGCCAAGATTAATAAAACAAATGACATCCAGAGAGAGTAGACACTGATAAAGCCACATGGGAATCAATGAAGTCCTTCATCAGGAAACTACTTTTATTTCCTCAGCTGGGAAAACCAATCCATCTCACAATATAGCTCTATCACTTCTGGGCCAATACCTAAAGAACAGTATATCTTACTATAGAAATCTTGCTCATCCATGTTTATTGCTGCTTCATTTATAATAGCCAGAAACTGGAACATTCAAATTGTTCATCAATGATCAATGGAGATTGGATGTAGTGCATTTACACAGTGGGATATTATTCAACTGTTAAGAAAAATGAAATTTTCATGTAAATATATGGAACTAGAAATAATCATACTAAGTGAGATAACCCAGGCCCAGAAAGGCAAACATTGCATGCTTTCTCTACTTGTGAATATTAGCTTTTAAGCTTTAGTTGCAAGTATTTTATTTGAAATAGCCACAAATGTTAGGTAGCTAGTAAATGACAAGGGAGAGGGGGGCATCTTCCGAGGAATGGGAAATCATATATAGTGATATACAGACATAAAAGAAAAACTAGAATAGGAATATTAAATGGGGAATGGTGATGGGATGGCAAGGTAAAGGAGAGAATATTATGGGGAGGAACAATTAACAATGAAGGACTTTTGAAAAGGCATATGGACACTACTAATACAGAATTTTCCTACAATACTCTTATGTATGTATGTATGTATATATATATATATATAGGTACATNTGTATATATATATATATAGGTACATATATATATATATATTAAATGGAATCATCCTGTAATAGAGGAGACATATTAAGCTCCTATGTAAAATTTCCAGTACTAAGGATGGGTTTTATTTTATTGAGTCATTGGCCAAAGATGTCCCACAGAATTTCTGCCAAAACTCACAAAATATAGACTATTCTATTGGTTTTCCCACACATTCTAATGGTAAGGCCTTATCAGTGACAGCATCAATTACTTATGTCATTGAACATGGAAAAAATTGAACTGATACCCAATGAGATGCTTTACCCCTACTATCATGGTGCTGGAAGGAACTTTATATGCTATCAAAGGAGAGAAACACTCACCAATGCCACCCAGATATGAACTTGTGACCTACAGTAGTGACCATCTTACAAGATATGTTAGTGTTTATAGTGGCACAGATATTATGGGAGTAACCAACCACTTTTCAGTTGGACTTAAGGCCTGTTCTATGAGACGGAGCCCAACATGACACTAAGACTAGATATGTCATTGGCCCTAAGGTAAAACTTATAATTATTCTTCTTCTAAAGGAACATGGCAATAGCATCACTTTTAGTAACATAACACTGTACTCATAGAACAATGTTTCTCGCAACCTTCCGTAAAGATGCTTCTCTTGCTTCTTATGGTAAGTAACACAGAGTCCCACAAGAGAACAATGAACAGAAAGTGAGAGACTTTGGAGTACTCATACCTGTATAGGATGCTGTAACCAACCCCTCCCTCAAGACTGAGAGATCTATTCAGAAGAGGAGAAGGAGGAGAGATTGTAAGAGCCAGAGGCAGTGCATGACTCCACAGAAAAGGTCTTCAGTCACAGTAGGACTATGCATGTATGAACTCACAGAGACTATGACAGAAGACTGCTTTAACATGATACAAAGGACAACTAGAACAGTTACTTTTTTTAATACTTTGAGTCATCAAGCAATTAACCCATTGGACAAGCATTCTGTTGTTTTGGCAGTGAAGCCAACCTAGACCAAGCATCCTGAAGGCAGCCACTCCCAAGGTCAAACCTCCCATTTCAAAGGAAAGAGCAGAACTACATTTGAATATCGTGACCATTCGTCAGGCTGGAGTGAATCTATGTGTATGGACCATCTTAATGTTAAATAGACCAATTTATCACGCCCTAGGTAGAATATGCAGCTACAGTTGTCAACAACTTTGAACAAGCTAAAACTCTCTGACCTTCAGACAAGGAAATAGGCTCATATTTTTGCACCTCCACATAGGTTGGGTTGGAGTAAAGGAAAGAATTTGATTCAAATATATTATAAGAAACTATTTTTGTAAAGCCAATAATAAACAATGAATTTTGTCTTATAATTTTATCAAGTACTTTCTTAATTAATGATTGATATGGGAGGATCCACTATGGGCAGTGTTACTACCCTCCTTGGTTTCTGACAGTTCCTGCTTCCGAGTTCCTGTCTTGAGTTCCCTTCCTTGCATCCTTCAGTGATAGATTGTGGTCTGGTAGTGTATGATAATAAACTTTTTTCCTTCCCAAGTTGCTCTTGGTCATGGTGCTTTACCACAGCAATAGAAACTCTTAAAAATACACTTCTTATAAGAGACAGTAAAATAGAATCTAGGCCCCTTCAGTTATGGAAAAGATACCCAGAGCCTTACTGGTTTTGCAAAAGGCAGTCAGAACAAGGAAGAGTTGAATTTATTCAGCTGTCATAAAGGAACTGCTGAGACTATAATTAGTGTCTGGCTTTTGGACATCCAGTCTGGCACTCTGTGTGATAAGGAAGTTGTCTTGGTACCCCAGCAAATGTGTATGATTATTTCTAACCCCAGGATCATTCTGTAGTTGTTTTGTAATTGGATAAGTTTTTTAGAAAATAATCCATTTGTGTAAATGTGCATTCTTGCACCCTCAACTCATCTACAAGCAAAAATAAGAATCTGTTCATCATTTCTAGTTTATAGGTCAGGTCTATCTGAGATCAGTGAGAAAAGAGAACTATGACCCTATCAAGAGGACAAGGAAGTCACTGGCAGCAGTCCCAACAATCATGAAAAACAGAGTGAAATCAAGGACTCAGAAGACACATCACAGAAATGACCAAAGACCAGCAAGACAAGTGGAGGGCAGAGCAGGCAGCGACTCCACGACCATGCCAGAGCCTTCCAGGTGGACATAAAAATCTCAAGGATGATGTGTTTCCATATCTTCAAGTTTGCCAAAGTGAACATTACAAAGATTATCCAAAAGCTTGCTGAGGATCTGGCTTCTTTGTAGCATCCACTCAGGCAGTCGGAGAGACTGTTTTAGCAGAGGCTCTGATACCTGTACCTCAGCTGCTCTGCCCTGGGAACCGAGCCAGAACACAACCTTACTTTCCTTGACAAAGTGGAGATTCTGCTCCTTCTGGTGAGCCAGAGGCCCCATCTGCCTGCCTCATCATAGCACTCAGCTTCCAAATGCTGAGTCTATGTGCCTTTGCTTTGAATCCCTAGCAACTGTCTAAAGCAAACTCAATCCCTGTCCTTCTCCACTTCATTCTGCAGACAGAAATCCTCAGCATAGATCTGCTTGGCTGACATGAACAAGTACTCCTGAAGGAGCTTGACAGGAGGACAAGACCTCTGCTTTTAAATGAGTGAACTTCAATCCTCTCCTTGGAATTGGATAGGTCTCCTAAGGACAAAGCACTTGGCTCAGCAGGACAGAAGGTATTAGCATGAGTTGCAAAGTAAACTTTTCTGGATTTGTATCC
Source organism: Bramus lutescens (assembly GCA_001685075.1). Lineage (NCBI taxonomy): Eukaryota > Metazoa > Chordata > Mammalia > Rodentia > Cricetidae > Bramus > Bramus lutescens. The sequence goes on from LOEQ01005378.1 coordinate 58,900, forward strand.
TGGCAAGTTAAATTGATGTTCTTACCCACAGTGAGATGTGGAACAAATTATTAATAAAAGATATAGGGGACCTGTCTATGGGTGTGTAATGAAACAGAGTAATTACTTTGCTTATTGCCAGTCAGTTTTCCCAAAGGTGGCATTTTTTATGCTTTCTTGACAAAACAAATTTTGGCTAGAGCGTGGCTGTGCTTTGGGAAGTCTCTGTTAGGCTGGATTCTGTTTTACCTTTTAATAGGCCCTTACATGCATTCATATGGACACACTTCCTTAGGTATACATCTGTCTAATCAGACCTTCTCATGCAAAAACACTGAAAAGTTTCTCCACCCCGATAAGCTACTCTGCTGATGCAATAATCTGAATCAGACCAAATCAAACTGAATTAGGAAAAGCCCATGTTTAATGAATAACACTTCTGGATGGCTTTCCAGCCCCCCAGAGAGGAGATGGGAAGGAAGACTGGAAAATCACGTGTTTGTTCTCTGGTGGGGAGGGCAGTTTAAATACTGTGTAGGAGTGGTCTTGAGCATCTCTGGGAAGGGGTCATCATTTTCCAGGCCTTCTCAGAGGTAGAGTCTGGATTAAGGAAGTTCCCAGGGGAGGGGGCTTGGGGTGGAATTTCCACCCAAACGTTCCAGACTCCTTGAATATATGGATGCCAGGGGCTGGAGTGTGGCTACCATCCAAACATTTCAGACTCTTTGGGTATAGGGTGCTGGTCAAGTCTGGTTGCTTCCTATGGGCATGGAGCAACACAGGGGAGGGGAGATTTAGGAGTTGGTGAGCTCACGCTCAGCAGTAATTGTGGCTAGAGAGGCATTTGTTTAACTACAGGAGTGACCTGTAAAATATGCTCAAAAATGTGTGGGGTCAAAATAGGCTCTGGAGACTTGTTAGTTTTTACCATACCAGATTTCTTGATACAGCAGCAGGAACCTTTAGGTATTTGCAAAACAGTTGACACAGATTTAAATATTGGTGTCATAGCAAAAGGCTATGGCTTTAGATTAAAAGGCATGAACATTTCAGAAGAAAAAGGAAATTGGAAACTCTGAACCTCTGAAGATATATCTGAAACCTGTTAATTCTAGACTATGAAGACTGTGAAAGAGGCACACCTGTCTGTATTTTTAGCAGGAAATTTAATAAATGAATTGATGAGCTACCAGTACCCTAAGTCATCAAAAGCCATTAGACAGATCTAAGAGGGATAAGCAAATGATCAGAAGTGAGATAGCTTTTTTTCAGCTACTCAGGAAATCCTAAATCTCTCTATAGTCTTTGGCGAATACCAGTCTTAGAAGCAATATTTGCCTTTAGCAGCTGAGCCCAGGAGGTACGATGAATTTTCCTGTGGGTTTAGGGTTCTGCCTACAAGCCTTGGCAGGATAAGACAATCAATCTCCCTGTGTAGTTTCCAGGAAGCTGATGAGGTGGAAGGCAGTTTTTTTGCTGTTTGGGTGGCTTTACTATATCTGAAAGCAAGCCTCCAGGCAGAAGGTCTTCTGCAACCATGCGTCTTTGTAGAGGAACTATAGGATGCTGCAGAAGCTGGGATGTCTCTCTGTCATAAGAAATTCTTTTGTTAAATGCCATACTCTCAGATCTGTAAAGGCACTTGAGAATAAGGGTACCATTACCTGTCAGGTATATCTAAATTAGACATATAAGTTAAATTTAGACATATAGTTTACCCAATTGGTTACAGTTTACCAATGTCAGTAGAGGCAAGAAGATCAGAAGGAGTATTTTAGTAAGCCAAAGCATATTGGAGGCAGAAAGTCTCTTTGGCAGGTACAGCCCACATGGGTACACTTACCAAGGATGGCACTGAGGTTTCTGTTCCAACCTTAAAGCAAAAATGGTGGCAACCCATGTAGTTGGTTTTTTTCCCCAGAGCTGTTATAATCTGAAGTTACAAGTTTTACAGATTTTAAAACAAGCACACAAACACACCCAGACATAAAACAAGCGAACTGTGGCCACATTGTTTAACCATATATTTTAACAGACAGACAAGCAAAACTTTTTCCAGGAAACTGTGTCAGCTGGCCAACTTAAAAATCCTGGAGTAGGTTGTAGAATCCAGACAGGCACACAGGTGGTCCCCTTAAGGGCCAGATCAGCACATGCTATAATGGAGAACAGAAACGTAAGGACGGAACACCCATGCAGCTTGGAGTGGGAGGCCAGGGAGAATGGATCCCTGGCAGGGAGAATCCCAGTGTGACCAGTTCATATACCAGGAATGCAGACAAACAGCAAACAGTGAAGAGAAGTGGGGAGGGATAGAGAGCGGGAGCACAGTATCCAAAAACCATGGGCATATGGGGAGGGGCGTTTACTTATTCCCACACTGGCAAAGAAAATCATAGGTGTCAAGGACGCATGGGGTCAGATAGCCCCAATTTTTTAAAGATTTGTAAAAGGCAGCCCAAGGTTGTTTGAAGATCTGGCTTCGAATTGCAGGTCCCGTTTCATAAGTCTATGCCAGACACGAAGCCTAGCGCAATGTGGTAGACTCTGTGTCAAAGAAACAGATGGGTATGGGAAATTCTCTTCAACAGGATGTCTTTGGAAAAGGGGATCCCCACACGACAAAGCAGGTCCTTGTCCAGATAACAGATTGGGAGCCTCCTCGTGAGACCATGTCTTTTGCAGGGCAACCCGAAAATTGCTTGAGGCTTAGGCCTCTAAGGCTTGGAAAGACAACTTACCATGATGCAGCCAATCTTAGCCTGGTGGAGAGCAGGTGTGGAGAGAAGGTTGTTTTTCCAACATGTGGCCCCAGACCAGTGGGAAGAACAGCCCCCTCCGTGGGAACTCCAGATGAAAAGTTTCTGAACCCTGATAAGCCACTCTGCTGATGAAATAATCCAAATCAGACCAATCAAACTGAATTAGAAAAAGCCCAGCTTTAATGGATACCAATGCTCCTGGAAAGGCTTTCTAGCCCCCAGAGAGAGAAGTCGGGGAAGGAAGACCAGAAAAATCACATGTTTGTTTTTTGAGTTTAAAGACCCTGGGGGAGTGGTCTTGAGCATCTCTGGGGAGGGGTCGTTTGGCAGACTTTCTCAGGGGTGGAATCTGGACTGAGGAAGCTCCCACGGAAGGGGGATCTCTTTCCATGCAATTCTCTGTATACAGACCTCCCACAAACAGCTAAGGTGGCCATTTTCTTTCCCACCACCACTGGATTGGCTTCCCTATCCCTAGGCTCAGCCTTAGACTTCATCTCATGTAACCCTCCCCATGGAGCAAGTCAACCAAAATCTAGTATCACAAAGCTCTTAACTGATTTTAGAGAATCATAAAGCCCATGAAGGAGCTTAGTCTTCTGCTGAGAACATAGAAATGAGCACAGCCCATAAAGAATATTACTTGGACCTTATATGATAAAGCTACCTTCTGTTAAGCCCCTAGACCATGAGTCACACTGGCTTTGTAGAAATGTGTTATTTGCTTTCCCATTTTCATAATTATATGAGCTCTCATATTAACATGTTTTGACAAGGATAAATAGAAAGAAGCATGTTTTCAAGTCACACACACCTTCTCCAAATCAGCTTCATTTATGTCTGAATTATTTGGCTTTTATGATCCTGTTTCCTTCTCTAGAAAATGGAAATGTTAATAGGTACTTCACAGATGCTGTGACCAAAATTGAGGTCATGTTTCTTACCATATTCTTGAATCCCAAACAGGCACATATTACACCAACTGTATGCTCCTCCTGCCTTTCAGATTCAAAGGAATAAAAAGATCAAAGTTCACTCGTTCTTCTCAGACATTGTGCTCTTTACTGCATGGGCTCTTTTTAAAATTAGATCTCTCACAGTTAAAAGAAAACTGGAACTATTAATTATTTTTTTCTTCTGAAAAGAAATTAGTCTAGTTCAATTTCCTAGGCAACAAATGGAAACTGTGCAGAAGAGTAATTTAATCATTAAATGAATGTCTTACTCCAGATACTTGTTTATGAGAGGTTTATGTGGGAGAGAGCAGAAGTAGCACCCAGGATTGAAGGACTTGAAGTAATTTGAAAAATAGACACCAAAGAAACATGGCTTGTGTCAGGTTCTGGCTCACATACAAACCTCATGCTTCATTGCAGAATTTGAGTTCGCACGAATCTTCCACACAAGGCTTTCCTGCCTTAAAGATGAAGACAGTTGTATGACTGTGATACCAAAGTGAAGTCATGCAAGGAAACATGCTAAAACTGCAGCAAACAGAGCTGAGGGGTGTGTGAGCAATGCTAGCTCAGTCCTTCTTTCTCCGTCTAGAGTGGTGGTTCTCAACCTGTGGGCTGTGACCCCATGGGAGGTCAAAAATACCCTTTCATAGGGGTCGCATATCAGATATTATCCTGCATGTCAGATATTCACATTATGATTCATAAAAGCAGAAAATTGCAGTTATGAAGTAGAAATGAGGATAATCTTATGGGTGGTGTTACCACAACATAAGGAACTTTATTAAAGAGTTGCAGCATTGGGAAGGTCAAGAACCAGTGGCCTAGAGCCTTTTCTGACGCTGCTATACATTATAGCTTATGTGGGTCTCCCAACCTGCAGAGATAGATAGAATAAACCTTCAGAAAAACAACACTTTCAGGATCCTCCTTCTAGTGCTCATACTTTTAGATTCAGTCATATGAAGTATCAGTGAAAACGTGATTCACTGGGGCAGAGCAGAGAGCAGGGAACATGGTAAGAAAAAATTATCAGGACTGGCCTTCTAGAATAAACTAGTGAAGCTCCCACTAATCCACTCAGGATATGTGAGGCAGAAAATTTATGTCTATAGGGAGTAAAACACATAGATAATGAGTTGAGTTCATTTTGAGACCCCCCAAATCCAAATGAAGCACAAAAAAACCTTTAACAATGTCAAATTTATATAAACATAAAGTACATATTAAAGGTCTGTTTCTATCACTTAAAAAGAAGAAGAACCTGCCCTTGGCTCCATAGATGGAACAGTTGGTAACATGCTTGCCCCACAATGATCTGAGTTTAGATCCCCAGAACCTGTGCTAAAAGGCCAGTATTGTAGCAACATACCTACACTCCTGCATACGGCTGTGGAGACAAGAAGCTCCCTGAAGTTCATGATATATCCAATGAAGCAGAATCAATGAGCTTCAGGTTCACTGAATGACCCTGTGTCAAATAAAACGGTGTTGGACATTGCCTTGAACTGAATCTATATGTAGGGGTCCTAAGCCAACACGTACAGCATTTGGAGAAGGCCTTTGGAAAGTGACTAGGATTAAGTGACATCATCAGGGTAAAGTTCTTATGATGGAAGAGTACTATTATAGAAACATATGAGAGAGCTTATTACCCCTTTACCAACTCTTAACACATTTTCTCACTATAGAGTGAGAAAGTGATTGTCTTCAAGACAAGAACAGACAAAATAATACCTTGAACTTGACCTTTCCATTCAACTCCAGAACAGTGAGAAACAGAGGCTTGTTCTCTAAGCCACTCAGGTTGTAATGGATCATCAAGGCAACCCTTGTAAACTAAGGCAGATACACACCTGTGACTCTTTGACGTGTATCTCTCTATAAAGTGATAGAAATTAGAGCAGTAAAGAACCATGTGAAGGAGAATATAGACATTTTCCAACTTATTAGGTCACAGTTACTAAAACTATGTTCTTAGTGATAATTTATCTAAGTAGTAGATTCTTCCAAACCACTCCACTTCTTTCTCATGATGATAACCTCCAGCAGCTGCTGACATACATGACAGAAAGCAAGACAGTAGCACAGAGATCTCTGAACTGTACCGCAAGGCTTGACAATGCAGAAAGAAAGCTACATCCCTGGACCACAGATTGATGTCACTAGACTGACTGCCCTGTGGTGGCTGTGATGTGAGAGGATTATCAAGAAGAAGCCAATGGGCCCATAAGCAACAGTTCTTTGTCAATAGCAACCATGGATCAAATTCAGAGGTAGCCACTTTCTATCTATCAAGAGCTAGTGTCAGCAGTGATGGTGTCTATGTGGAGATGATTCTTGTGTGGAAAGAGCAAAAAAACAAGAATCCTGGGTATATGAAAAAAATAATAAAACATTATTGGGGGGCTTCTTGCTCATTTCCTAGCTGCCCAGACTCCATAAATAATCCCACAGAAATCTGTATTAGTTAAAACATTGCTTGGCCTGGACATTAAACATAGCTAGCTCTTATATCCTAAAATAACCCAACTCCATTAATCTGTATATCACCATTTGGCTGTAACTAATCGGGTAAAGTTCCATCTGGCATCCAGTGTCTGTCTCTGGTGGGGCTACATGGCTTCTCACTCACTCTGCCTACTCTCTCCTCCTCTATCTGCATGAACTCCTGCCTTGCCCTATTCTGCGAAGCTACTGGCTAAAACAGCTTTATTTATTTACCAGTAAAGGCAAAACATAGGCAGAAGGACTTCTCACACCAAAACTTGCCCTACTAAACAAGAAATTTCATGCCAAAGGCTTATTTAAAGCCAGCTGGGATATTCAAAGTTATGTTAGTTACTTTCTGTGAAATATTAAACCAGTTTGAAAAAAAATGCAAGTTAGGAAAGGGCGGAGGTGTTTGTATGTTTGCTGGTTTGGGTTTTTATTTGTTTGGGGGGTTGTTTGTTTGGTTTATTTTCTTGTTCTGGAAGCAAGTTGTTACATGTGGTGAAAATCTAGGGGAAGAAAAGGAGAGTAGGTTGGCATGCTACTAGAAACTTGATTCCACCCCCATTTTTTTTCAGCTTTTATTTTTTGAGACAGGGTTTCTCTGTAATTTTGGAGCCTGTCCTGGAACTTGCTCTGTAGACCAGGCTGGTTTTGAACTCACCCACTGCCCCACAAACCCACTTTCTAAATGATCCTTGCTGTGTTCCAGTAACAGGCCTATATCTCATTTCCTCCCCTGTCTCCAGGTGTTTTCTTATTTGCTTACAAATTGAGAAACATTTTTATGAGATACAAATGAGCTGCGTGGTAAAGACACTCTGATTGTTACTAGGAAATTAGGGTTCCCGTTTAGGGTTCTTAGTCTCATTAATAAAAGTATTGAGAATTAGAGTCAGAAAGAAATAAGGAGAATTTTATTACTATTTGAGAGAAAAACACAAGGCAGACAAGTTGCAAATCTCACACACTGCCAGGAAAGAGAGAAATACAAGGGAAAGAGTACAGTTATTTCTTTAGGTCCAACAAAGCAAGGAGCCTTGGCATTCAGTGTCAGCAAACAACGGCATGATGGAAGGCAAGAAGCTTCATAGGAAGCATCAGAAAGTTCATAGTGCCTGGGAGAGCATCCAGTAGAAAAAAAACAAATTGAAAAAATGAGAAAAGGAAATGCATGCTTTTCCGAATAACTCAGCATAGCAGGCAGGCTCTGCAGTGCTACATGCTGGACCCTGTGCAAGGACAGCACAGGGTGTGGTTTCTGATGAGGACAGTTACATTATTTCACTAAGCAGGTAAATATTCCTCCCATCTCCTGAACGTGTCTTCAGATAAACTGTCCTTCCTAGGGAGTGGACTCCTGGCCAGTTGATTGACTTTCCCTGCTCTATTAACTCTTAAAGGAAGGGACAGTGTCACGAATTATTCTAATTTTTAAAGCTGATGAAAATATGTCTCAAAACATCATATCTCTTTATATTTCAGTATTGTAGTCAATTGGCCAAGAGCCTGAAGGAGTAGAAAAATGCTGTTTACTTTTCTAAGGTTACCAGAAAAATGGGAGGCAGGGACCCAAACTGGTGATAAGGAAGGAGTTAACACTCAGTGGCCTCCAAGGCTACTGGAACAAGATGACAGGTGACAGGATATTATTAATAATCCCAGACATTACTACTCTCAAATTGATCTCCTGTCCACAGATTTCTTAACTATAACTTTTACCAGGTAAGATTCTCAATGAAATGCAAAGGGAAATGGTTTGGACTTATACCACTCAATATCATGTTGGCAGAAGTGATTGATTATAAAATTTTCCAATGGAAATCATTCTTGTTTATGTGATGCATGCCCAATGATGTCCAACTAAATTCTGCAGTTAAAATTAATTATGAGTTTGTGGGTGACACCTAGGTAGGCTCTCCATCCGTTAGTGGAGTGCATTTGTACAGGGCTGGTTTACATCAGCTATTTAGAGTATCCTGTGAGCACAGAGTTAGTGGGGACTGAGGGAGGAAGATCTGGTCCATTAAAGATAGACAGGAGCACCGCAGGTGGGGAAGATTCTTTATTCATGCTAACCACTACAGTGATGGGTCCACTGCAAGTCTCTGCCGAAATAGCAAGTGTTATTAATGACCTAGATACACAGGCAGAAGCTCCAAAGAGACAGAGGAAGGGGGAGTCTTCACATCATGTGTTTACTGAGTGGTGCCTAATATTGTGTATTCAGGCCTTTTCTGTTTACAAGGTGGTGACAGGCAAGAAGAGAGGGTCCTGCATTCTGGAGAGGGAATGTGAGACCCTGAGGATGTAAAAGTGAAGAGGAAGAGCATGTTACAGTTACAACGGCTTACCTATTACACCAGAAATTCTCTGATGCTTTGGAGTCCAGTAGCCTGGGGTTCTACACTTCCTTGAAGAAATTAGAATTAGGGCACCTGCTATTCTGCTGAAATCAGGATGCCCGGGGTGTTCCATAGAAGGCTTGATTCATAGGTAGGCTCTCTCGGGGGGGGGTACTTGTCATTTCTTTCGCAGCAGCTGTGAGGAAAGAGGGAGAAAGAGACTGCTGTGGATGGGCATGGCCTGATTAGCCCCAAACCTCACAAGTCTCTCCAACAATGTGAACTTGTCTGCGTTCACTTTATCAATCAAAGTATAAAAGCATCATATGGGAAAATTTCCCTCTCTACTCCTTGCTGTGATTTTCCCAAGGCTTCACATCTTCAAACTCTTGTCTTCAATAGCCTGAAGGCTTAGCTATCACTCTCACCTCCGTTCCCACATCTGGCTGAAGCAACAACATGGAATTTCATTTCTCATCTTTGTGGTTGAGCAACACAATCTCAAGCTGTTTGCTATGTGTTTCCTTTCTTACAGTATGATGAGTTCTTGCTCGTCTTCATGAATGATCTGAGACAAGTCATTTTGCTCATGCCTCCAGTTTACCCATACTGACTGTTGGGTGAATTCAGACCACCAGAAGTCAGCTGCTTAGAACACAATAAACTGAAACTTCTGCCACTTTAGACTATCTTGCTTTGTGTAGGTGTGTGTGCATGAACACCGTCTGGTGGTCTTATGAGTCATTTATTTAAGGTTCAGTGTAAACTCCCTGCTTTACATGGGATCTCATTTATAGATTATCATCAGAACCAGAGGGGATGGGTCTGGCAGTGGATGATTGTGAGATGGGAGACGTGTATGTAGAGATCAAGTCATCTCTTTACAATCGTCAGGGAAAGGGTTAGTGCCTTGTGGGGCCATGGTCATGAAATCACAAGGATATGAGAGAAGAAACAAGAATCACATAAGACATAAGCAAAAATATCAATCCCAGGGCACCAAGTTAAGATTCCCCAACACATCACCTGCAGTTTTCATCTTTTGGTGTAGTCCAGGAGGAAAGGGGCATGAATGCGTTCTCTCCACTTTGTCTCTGCCTCTGGATTGGCCTGCACCCATAGTCATATGATGGGGACTCTGACTGGGGTAAGCCTGACTTGGCAATTAGATCAGGTGTAGTTTTGTAACACAATCAAAAACTATAAAAAATGCCAAAATGTGAGTCCTTTCTGTTCTCTAGCACTGCTAGGGGCATTAATATTAATTTTATGTGGGTTGTGTCTTGTCTTGGGGTTCTTTGAAAAGCGGGGCAGTTGAATTGTGCAGGAAACGTTGCTGCATTACAGCTGTAGCCTCCCTCGTGGCCTTTAATGACTCCCATAACTTCTCCTCCACTTGATGCCAAAACAATGAATTTTCAATGAAAGTGAAACACGTCACTTCTAGCAGCACCATTTTTACTAGGCAGGAACCAGCCATATGAGTCAGAATGTGGCAGCTGTACAATGGGCTGCGGCTCAAAGGGGCTTAGGCTTGAATCTCAGCAGTGAAGTTCCTACCATAGATGAATTGCACGCGGACTTTTTAGTTGTTATTTTTTCTAGTCAAAAATAACAAATCAGTAAGTGCACACAAAATGAGAGAGTGAACAAATGTGGCGTGAGTTCTCCATTTGACAGGAGATCTTCCGTGTGGCCTACGGCCTGTGGATCACTTCACTTAAAAGAGTGATGCCCTTAGATACTAATTTACCAATGCATTGTGTTCATCAAGCACATATTTTTCTTTGGTTTTTATTTTAAGGGCATGGTCTTTGGTTCAGTGATGAGGAGGAATTGACCAGAAAGCATAGAGAATTTCTATATGTCTCTATATCTGTATATAGATCTGAATTGCTGTAAATCTACCGATCTCACCTCCGTTTCTCTTATTTGTATATTGTGTTATTTTAGAACTCATGTTATTGATTATACTTAGTAGTTATATAATAGAAATAACTGAATAAATCCATAATATATATTAAGTCACCCTCATTGAGTTAAATGATGGGTTTTCATGAAGGATAACATTTATCTAGCATTACAGAATCATGTAGAATAGTTTTATTGACTCAAAGTTCCCTATGTCATTTGTATTCCTTCTTCTCTCTGTGTCTCTAGAATCTCCAGTCTTAGAAGTATAACTGGGATTTCTCTTTTCAACTTACTAAAGTACATTTAGAATCTCCATGTCTGTCTACTGCATGACCACTTGTTTCTTTTCTATAGCTAAATATTCCACTGTGCATTACATCTTGTATGCTCATATTGGTTGCATCTGAAGTTTGTCAATGCTGAACAGACACACTGTAACTATTCAGGTATCAACTTCAGTGTGGACATAAGTTTTCAACTCCTTTGGGTAAACAACAAATAACAGATTCTGGATTTTTCTAATATAGATTTGCAAGGAACTATTAAGCCTCCTCCCAGTGTGGCTGAACCATCCCCAGCTCCTCTCCCACTGAGGAAAGCACTGTTTCAGCATATATCCCCCCACAGCAGCTGTAATACTGTTAAATGTTAGTCTGTTTCAGTGCAAATTGCAGTTCCCTAACGGTATACGACCTGTAAGGGGTACACATGTGTGTATTGTCTGGTGTTTGTTTTGACTGTGTGTGAGCCCATGTGCTCATATATCTGTCCTATACTTATCATCTGTATATCATCTTTATGAACTGTCCAGATTTCCTTCTGTCTCTATTTAATTGATATTTTTGGTTTATAACTGTTTTTGCTTTATTTTGTGTGTTTTGAATTCTTTGTAGTACGAGAGATTGAAACTGTGGTCTTACAAGGCAAACATTCTACCATTGAGTTTGTCCTTAGCCCCACCTCCACCCCTCCCACATTTTCTTTTATTTCAGTTGTATTTTGCTACAACTCTTGCTAAGTTGCACAGGTAAGCACCGAACTCTGTTTCCAAGGCTGACCTTGAACTTATGACTCTTCTGCATGAGTTCTGTACAGTCTTTCCAGTGGCTGAGATTGTAGGACACAGCAGCAGTTCCCAGGACTGAGAGAAGTCTTTTAATTTTGAACAACAGTTCTGTATCGAATAGATATAGTGCTTTGCAAAGGCTTTCTCTCTGGTTATCTTTTATTTTCCTTTTCCCTCCTTTCTCTTTGTTTGTTTGCTTGAGACAGGGTCTCCTACTGTAGCCCAAATTAGCCTAGGGTTTGTATGCCCCTGGCTGACCTCCAACTCATGGCATTCCATATGCTTCTGCATCCTTAGTGCTGGAATTAGAGACATGGGCCACCATACCCAAACCTTCATTTTCTGCATGCCTTTCACAGAGCAGAATTGTGTGACGTCCTAACTACCAACATTTCCTGCAACAACCCAGCGAAGGGAATAAGCAAAGAATTTCTTTGTTCTCCCTGTGCGCAGGCACTCTGATGCTGTAAATTTGAAGCCATTTACCTCCTCAAGGCCATCCGGATTTTTTTCCTGGTATCTTAGTGAGGTTTTATAGTTTTATTTTGGTTTTTGGTTTGGAGTACTTTTGTATAGCAGCATAGACTTGTTCTGTGTATGTGGATCTCACTAGCTGTTCAAGAACATTTTTCAAAGAATTTTCTTTTACTTCAATAAATCATCTTCACTTTCTTTTCCCATACTTTCAAAAATTAGTTCCTATAAAAGTGACTCAACAGTATTTTACGACCACTTTGCAAAAACAGAAACTATGACTTTCTTAGAAATTAAGGCACATCTCTTGGCTTTTGAAAAGCAGTAATCAGCTGGGAAATGGTGTGACCAGGTGTAAGACTGTTCCTGAGCCACTCTCTGCACTGCCTTGACTCAGTGTTTCCCAAATTGGGAGGTTTGGGGGGGGGATTCCCTGGTTAAGCTAGGTTTTTAAAATAACACATAATTACTCCTTTCGCAGAGATTGAAAACATGCATTTGCCTGCAGCAAACAATGCCATATGAGCGTGGGAAGCACAGTGCCCTGCACGCATCAAGTGCCAACCTTTGATTCTGCTGCTGACACAACACACCATGTAGAGCCGTCAGCGCCCGGGGGATGAACACTGACTCTGCATCTGAGCTCGGACCACAGTCTGCTCTTCTCTAAAGGGAAGGGAATAAGCAAAGAATTTCTTTGTTCTCCCTGTGCGCAGGCACTCTGAACAGCCTGTCACATCCCACCTGCCGTCACCATTTCTCTATGCCGAGGTTTCTAGACAGAGCATTTTGCTTTCAGTTTGGAGAAAAATCAAAACAGTCCTCTTGTATGCGGAGTTCCAGGTAACGGGGAGGAATGCAACAGTTTATCACATGAATGGCTCCCGGAACTGGCTCTGCACTCTGGATGAGCCCGCACTGAAGAGGACCTTTCCGCATTCAGCCCATGAACTGCTGCTTCAATGAACTGACCAGGCTCCACCTCGAGTAGACATTTGCTTCAACGTGACACATGGGGTGGATCAGACTGAAGGAGCTGTCGACAGCCACAAGCCACAGCTGGATAGGTGGGCAAGGTCAGTCAGGGTCTCCTCCAGAGGAGGCTGACAGCATCTAGGAAGCAGTAAGTCTGTGACCCTGAGAGGATGCTTTCATGACCATTGTCAGCAGCCTGAACTCAGTCAGTCTTAACTAAAGCTAAGTTTGTGCTTTCATTGCCTCAGAGATTGAGCCACACTGCAAGCACAAGGCCCAGGAGCCAGGTGAAAGGAATCCTTGGCTGCTCTGAACCCAGAAAGAAGACGCGTTAGGTCTTTTTACAGTAAACTGTTGACATTGAGTGCTAACTTTAAATCAATTTTAAAACATCCCTTTCCATTTTAGGAGTGCATGTCCGTTCTGCTTAGTGTAGAAGCCATCAAACCCAGTGTGCCCAGAAGCCCTGAGAGAGACCTCACAGAGCAATACAAGAATTGTGAGGGGAGGCACAGAGCAAGGGAAACCTAACAACAGCTAACAGTCATAGAATCTCTCACCTTCGAGGAACAGCTCCTAGCACTGTCCAACACCACTGATATTGACTCCATCCCATTCCCAGGAGATTGATCTACTATTGATCTGTTTGAAGAAATTTAAAGATAAAAAAAAAAATACTTGCCCAAAGACATTTTTGTAAATGACACTAATGTGAGTCCAAGCATAAGCTTGGTGCTTAGTGGCATAAGTAGTAAATATTACTTGTATTTGAAAATATGAAAGACTAAAAACTTCCGTGCAGTCCATGAATAAGATGTGCGCTATGATTATTGCTTAATCTCATCAATTCTTTGAGTCTATCAACGATCTCTGAACACCTGGCATCTCAAGCTCAGATTCACTGGAGAAAGAGCTAGATTCTCTAGCTGTAGCAGACAGTGTAAGCCATTAGTCAGATCAGAACTTCCTAAGTGATTGATTAACCACAATTCCTTAATATAGAACAACTCCTCTCTGTTCCGTTTTTCCCGAAGGAAAGGTATCAGGTAGACCAACATAGACAAGGCGGAGGTTCATCCCACTCTAGATTGTCCTCAAATAGCTCCTATGACTTTACTGCTTCAGAGGGACCGTTAGGGTGGAAAAGTACTCAGTAGAGAATTGGGATGCAGGAAAATACTTTCAAGCTGTTTCTCTCCTCTGTATCTCCAAAAGGAGACATTAGCAGAGGCTTCTACGAGATGTCAGATAACAAGATGTATTACTGATTTTTCTGTTGCTGTGATGAATACCATGCCTAAAGCAACTTATTTTGGTTTATGGTGAGAGAGAGAGAGAGAGAGAGAGAGAGAGAGAGAGAGAGAGACATAGTAGGGAGGCATAGCAACAGACATCCAGAAAGGAAACTGAGAAATCATATTTCAATCTCAAGCAGAAAGCAAAGAGAGAACACTGAAAGTGGGAGGAGCCTGTAAACACTCACAGCCTGTCCCCAGTGGCATGCTTCCTTCAGCCATGCTCCATGCCCCCAAAGTTCCCTAATCTCCTCAGACAGCATCACTGGGGACCAAGTAATCAAACCAATGAGTTAGGAGAGACAGTTTCATTCAAATCTCCACATGAGACCAAGGAAAAAGAATCACCTAACCTAGTCTCACAAATATGCACAAAAACAAAGTTGGCTAGAAGGCATGAGACATGACTATGCCACCCTAGAAAGACTACAGTCCACTGCCTTGGTGCCAAGAGGACAATTTACCCATTTGTCCTGAGAAGTAAAGCATTTCCAGATGCCTAAGCAAGGCATAAATAATCATGCACAAGTTTTTCTTTTTGTTTGTTTGTGTGGATCAGTTGACAAATATCTTTGGTGCACAGACAGAGAAACATGTTGTCTGGTTCCCATGTAAAGGTGACAAGATGTTTTTAAACAATATTAGCAATTGTTGTGGTTAGAATCTATAATGAACTCATGATCTCATGTTTTGAGCATTTGGTTCCCAGCTATAGTGTTGTTTTGAAGTCTGAAAAGCCTTTCGGCTGTGGACTGCCTGGAAGAAGTAGGTCATCAGAGATGGTTCTGAAGGCTATGTCCTCACCTGGAGAGAGAGAGAGAGAGAGAGAGAGAGAGAGACTCTCTCTCTGTGTGTGTGTGCTGGACCAGGTCTGCTCCCCCACAGCATGAGCTTCAGCTTCTGTACGTCTCTGCTTCCAGTGATAGAGTTGCACTACCATTCCCTCCCCCATTGTGATGGACTAAAATCCATCTGAAACTGTGAGGCAAAATCTATCCTTCCTCTCTTACACTGTTTGTGACTGGTGTAATGTCTGAACGATGCCAAAGTAACCAATACAGAAACCAAAAGGAGTTCATCAGATAAGAAAGAGATGACAGGAAATAGAAACCAAGCAATAAGTGAAACTGAATCATACGGAAGCTGAGCAGAAGAGGCAGCTGGCAGGTGAAATGTGAGCCACAGTGGTCTGAAACCTTAGATGTGTAGCCACGAGAATTCTGTTGAGTCAGTGTAGTATCATTGTTGACCAACGTTTGTGACAAAATGACTTTCAGTCCTAAGCCTGAGTCAGGCAAAGGTACCCACTAAAGGATCTCTGACAGCAGAGACAGCACAAGAGACACAAAGTGGGGAGTGGCACCAAGACTTGATGTAGGACTATGGCTATTTCCCAAGGAATTGATGAATTATAAGTCCTATGATAAGAAAAAGAGTGTGGAAACAGCTTTTGATAAGTTTCCAACAAAGAAACCACAGGAACCCTGAAAGGAACTGGTGCTTTAAAATACAATTTACTAAATAATACGTTTTACTACTTTTTATTTTGCTACCTATCTGAAATTGAGTGCACGAGACTTTAGCATTTTAAAAGTTCCAATGCCATGAAATAATCACAATTTCTGAATCATATTTAGATTGCTTTGCATAGCTTCAGCTCATAGAATTATGTTAATGGTGCAGTACAAACATGAAAGGTGGGGGATACCTGTATTATTGATTCATGTTTGCAGAAAAACTTAAGGCGGATTGTGCTGTTTCAGCTTTGAAGGTTGGAGCTAAAACTGAGGGTAGTACAGGTGTCAGAGATTAAAGACTCATTAATATCAAGCTTCAGCTCTCCCCAGTACTGCTTTAGTTTGCTTTCCATTTTGCTCCAATGAAATGGAAAAGCTAGGTACCTTATAAACAATAGAGGCTTGTTCAGCTTAGGAGTCAAATCTTAAGATTAGGTAGCCACTTTGTCTGGCAGTGGTGCAGGACTGCATATTCTTGAGGGGAGTCCTTGTGACAGAGATTATACAGCTAGAGAGGAAGGTAGAAAGTTGGGGGTTTGGGGGAGCTTGCTCTTTCTTGCTTTTATTACTGCTGCCGTCACCGTTATAATCATCATCATCATCATCAGAACAGAATACTGCCATCTATCCCAGGTTGCTTTCCAAATCACAATCCTCCTGCCTCAGTCCCCTGAATGCTGGGATGACAGTTATGTGGTACCATGTCTATCCAGTCATGCTTTTTCTCACGACAAATTGCAGTCTAAGGAACCAGGTCTCTCCAGAGTCCCATTTGTGTTCCTTGAGCATGCTGTTCCCACCCACCTATCAACTCTGCCTTAAGCCCTACCACTTGGGTGCAGCACCAACTTTCACACTACCACCTGAGGACCAAGTTCCCAACACAGGGACCCTAGCAGGCCAAATTACAGTAGACACCCTTGGAAAGATTCAGGTCTTTCCTTAAGGAACACCAGCCAAGGACCTTTGCTGGAGCTACACATCTTCCCAAACCAGGCAACCCAGATCTGAAATTTTCTGGTAAGTCATTATAAAAAATGGGTATTTGGAATTTATAGTAATTTTAATAATAATTATGTCTAATATTTGGTCATTCTCTCTGCATAGTATGTACATAAAATAAATGCTTTGAATCTGTTAACTTTTTAATCCAATGTATAAATTGTATTATCTTTTATACTATATTTTATATGACGGAAGATTGAAGTACAGAGAAATCAATTCTCTGCAGGCTACACAGCAGTAAACTAACAGAATAGTCCCTGGCTCTTTACCTATCCTAAATGTTGATACTTGGTTCTGCATGCTGTGTTTGTATCCTCACACCTCTCTGACTCTCCTCTCTGCCCCTCATGCAAATGAACTCCATCTCTCACTTATTTCACGTCTATGAGCGTTGCCTTCATAGACTCCAGCCCCCCACTTGTTTTGCATCTGCTCTGACCACGGCTTTCTTGCCTTGCTGAGATCCTGTTGCTGCTCCTGGCTTGCACATTCTAGACCTGTCCCATCTAACACCAGGACTATTGTGTCCAAGCCCAGCATGAACCCACATAACCTTGCTCACCCCCAAATGCCCATCTCTCTGGCCCCTGAGGTTGTATCCAATCTTCCCAAACAGATGGCCAAGGACTGAAAGAGACAAGTTCATCCTGACTCATGCAGAAGCAAGGTTCTCAACCCGGGAGCCTGGCACCGTGGCATAAAGTTTACAAATGTTATCTAATTTAGCCTTCAGAACAAAAAGAACTTGGTCTCGAGATTGTTGTATGTTCTGGTTTTCTTTTGAGTGAGTCTTTTGCTGTTTCTCCATGGATTCAGGCGCATGAGGAAAGATAGATCATAATCCTGAACTCCTGACATACCCACTGTTTCCATGTGACCACTTAGTAGCCGTCACGGTTTAGGCATGATTCCAGTATTCCGCAAAGGTGCCTCTGTATAAGCTCGGTTTCCTGAGCTGCATTGTGGGAAGGGACCACAGACCTTGAGGAGATGGTAGCTATTGCAAAGAGCTTAGACCATTCCACATGTGTCTTCAAATGGACGGTGCAGTGCTGACTGCCCTCCTTTATCTTTGCCACTGCTCTAATTGGAGAGCTGGGTGTTTTGTTCCCGCCTGACTCCCCAACATTTGCATCTCTGTCACGTGATGACAGAGAGGTAGGCATACCTTGTACTGTATCACATGATTTTAGACATTCAATTATGCAAGCTAAGTAAATCTTTTCACTTTATAACATTATTAGTAATTTCTTGGTGATTTTGTTACAGTTATGCAAACCTAACTAAAGCAATTACTTACTGGAATAAATATGAAGGCCCTTGGTATCTCCAGCTACCCCAAACCAACCCCAGGACTTGACAGTTTGACCATAATCCATACTGATTAAATCATAATTTCTCCCATTTTCCTTCCTTCTCCCTTCCCAGGTGACAGATTCTGAATGTCATGTCCATAATTACCTTTGGCTTTCTCATTTTTTATATATTTTATATAAAGTATTTTCATTTCTTAATTATGACTAAATGTATATATACAGATATACATACCTATAAATACATGTATCAATACATTGAACATTCCTAATCTAAAAATCTCAAACCAGAATGTTTCCCAGTGTGAAATTTTTAGAGCCTCAACATGACACAAGTAGAAAATTTTATAACATGAAAATTTCTTTCATCCACAAAATCACTGAAAAAATATAAAATTTTATTCAAGCTTTTGTATAATATAGATAAGAAGAATAAATTAATTTTATGTTTAGATGTGATACATCTCAGGTATGCTATGCATCATATGTAAATAAATGTATATCCCCATTACATGTCTTTATGTGTATGAAAATACAAAACCTAAAACATCTTGAAATCTAAAAATTCCTGGGTCTCAATTATTTTAGATAAGGGATATTGTGGTACAGAAAGAAAATGGTTCTCAAAGAGAGTGGCACTATTAGGAGGTGTGGTTTTGTTGGAGTGGGTGTGGCCCTATTGGAGGAAGTGTCACTGTGGAGGCAGGCTTTGAGGTCTCATATATGTTCAAGTCACACCCAATGAGACAGACAGCCTGCAAATCAAAATGTAGGACTCTCACTCTGTCTCCAGCACTATGTTTGACTGCACCCCACCATGTCCCACCATAATGAAAATGGGCTAAACCTCTGACTGTTTAATTTGAATGATTAAATGTTTTCATTTATAGGAGTTGCCATGGTCATGGTGTCTCTTCACAGCAACAGAAACCTAAGACAGAGTTTAGTTTGTCTATATCTCATGATGTATACATATATGAACATGCATATTATATACATGTATTTATATATAATGCATATATATATAAAATGCAAACACTGTATAATTTAAATGTCTGTGTGACAGATACCATACCACGAGTAATCTTTGAGTGTTTTTCACTTGCTGTAAAGTTGGGATAAATCCTCCATAATTTAGCCTTCTGTTAGAGTATACCTGTTTGAATTTCTGATGGCTGATCTATTTCAGAAATATATGACAGCTAAAAACCCCACTCTGCAGGTTGATAGATGCTGGATCATTGCTAGGTTTCACTCTTAGAAATAGGGATGCTGTGAATGTCTTTGATCTTTTCTTTTATAAACATGCACACATTTTCCTCAAGAATATCCAGACAGTAGACTCCGAGGGTTTCAGGGCATGAAGATATTTTACTTTAGGAAACAAGATCCAGCTGCTTCCTAGGAAAAAAAGTGCAAATATTTTTTCCCACCAGTGTTTGTCTGTGCTCTCCAGAAAGGATATATGAAGGCACTATCTATATCTACTGAAGGACTCTAAAACCCCAATCTGTCATGTTCTTGATTTTCATTTCTCTCTTCACTAGGAGCACTGAAGGATTCCCTGTGGATTTATTAGATACATGCTTGGGGTTTTCAAGATGTCTGTTCAGGTCTCTGCCCATCTTTCTCTTGACCATTCATGCTAATAATGAGCCTGTCACCAAGGAAATTGCCTCCACATCTCCTTCAGGAAACAGTCAGCAGCACGACTGTTTCTTGCTCCCTTACTGATCGCTCTCACTACTGGTATATCTGATGAAGGAAACTGAAAACAGATGAAGGGAAGGGTGGAACTGGAGCCTGGCCACAGACACGTCTTAGAAGCTTCTGTTTTGGGTATTGAAACTGGTTCAGTGAGATTGCTTTGGAAGTCTGCGATGGGAAAATCATTGTGAATGTTCGAGTTTGCACTCTTCCAGACATCCTTTTGGTGATAATATTATAATCAGATAACCAAAGCATTCAGAAACAATAAAGGATCTCAAGAGAATGTGTCTCTAGTCTGCAGTGTATGTTGAACTACAAACATTGGCAGAAAGTCCTCAGAGCAGGGCTAGTGAAAGCAAGGTGAAGTGTAAGCCCTCCAGAGGAAGAAGCTGTTAGACCTGGGGAACCTAGGAAATAAATGGACTAGAAATAAAGTCCAGAATCTAGGTATCAAGTTCATGAGGGATATATTAGGGCAACACAAAGGAATGGAGAAAGGATGAGATTGACACCAGGTGGGGACGATAGAGGCATTGGACAAGCAGTTGTCAATAAAAGCATAATTTTCTAAAATGAAAGGACCCAGAAAAGACTGGCAGCAAAGCACATCACAGAAGGTGCGTATGGTTCCAAAAACTGCTATAGGAAATCCTACAGTCAGTAACCTTTAAGTTACCCACCCACTTGGGCGTGGCCTCTTATCATATAAATGCCTATGTAAAGCACTGTTCTCTCTCTCTCTCTTCCAGGCGCTGGATTCGGTTCCTGTTCCCTGTTCAAGTAGGACTGTGATCTGTGAGTCTACCCCTAAATAAATTATCTTTTATTATACTCAGTTCTGAGCTAATGTGGGATTTCTTTTTAGTATCCATCTTCAAAGAACTGTGAGCTATGTATTCCAGGTGAGGTTCAGGATCCTATTGTATATGTGTATGTATACATACATACATGTATATAGTCTGCATGTGAGCACACATACATATATTACACACATAAATACACAGGTATGTAAATTCTTTATGAATATATTTTAGCTTTAGTTAACATTGTATTTTATATGTAATTATGGGGTACAGTGTGGCGTATTTTCTGTTTCTATGATGGCCTTCTCAGAAGTCTTGACTTCCTTTGTGAGAAACAATGGGAGAAATAAAAGGAATTTTCATTACTGATTGTTTAATTCTTTGTGGATTCCAAGTTGATACATTTTTCAGTGAACTAAGTTTAATAATATCCAGCATCTGCCCTTAGATTGACTAAAAAAGTGAACTTTGTAAGAAGCAGGACTCCTTGTGTCAAACACATTATATAAAGTATGCCAAGTGTGAGCTTCCTAAAAGTGTTGTTACAAATGCAATTATAGATTGAATATATGACTCCACCACCCCATTCTCCCACCCATTAAATTGCCCTCTCCCTCTTAAGCCCCTTTGTTCCCCTAGATGATTTCATTTGTACTTTCATTTAATATATACATGCAGGATTTTATACAACTATATAATATTTAGTAACTTCAAATGCAATAAAACATCCAATATTTGTCTTTCTGATACTTTATTTAATATGACAATCTTCTCTTACACCCATTTTCCTGCAGACAATATGAGATCACTCTTTGTTTTGTTGGGGGGAAAGTCATTGTCTATGTAATTATACACATTTCCTTAACCTTTGGCCTATCAACTGACCAGCTAGTTTAATTCCATAACATTGTTATTGTGAATAGTTCTTTAAGAAACACTAATGAAAATGTCCCTGTGATGTGTTGACCTGGACTATCTTATTTAACTCCATAACTATGAGTTAGAGTAGCTACTTTTCCCCATTTTTACCAGTGAGGTCATTAAGGCTTAAAGTCTTCAGAATGCACAGAAATGGGAAGTATTGAAGGATATTGGAATACTATTTGCCTTGATCTATTCACTGTACTTTGCATAGTTATGTCAAATTATTGTGCTGTGCCTCTATATTAGAAAGTATTAAAAATATACACATACACATAAAGGCTGTGGAAACCTTTCCAAGGCCACTCAGAGAGCTGATGGGAAACGGGGAATTTGTATCTAAGCCTTTACACTGGAGTTCATGAGTTTTATCACCAGGCTTGACTTTAGCAGAAGGGGATGGGAGGCTGCAGCTGCCTCACTGGCTATGCTGTTGTTAGCTTTCAAAGGACACAGACTGCAAATTCCTCGTGCTCTCCCGCAGATAAAACATGGAACGTTTATAGAATTTATTCAAGCCACAAAACCAAAGGTTTAACATAAGAAGTACATAAATAAGGCGGGGGGTGTAGCTTTGATAGCAACCACACCCTGTAGCAGAGTACCTGCCATGACTCATGGCTTCCATTTCTTCCATCCGTCTGTGAGACTGTGAAATTTCATTAGTACCTCATGCCATGGGACCATCTGGCCTCCACTAGGTGACAGCACATGGCTTATGAATCAGATCTCCCTGGTGCTTCCCCCATTAAGTGTGTGAGAGGAAATATTTCTTAGCACCAACTCAATTGCAAACAAAAATCTTTGCTGCACTAATGCCAGGATGTGCTCAGGTAGAAGCTATCAGCATAGAAAATAGTAGGCCTCAGCTTGAGAAGTACTTTGATTTCAGCTCCTTTCAACCACATTCCTCATCCGGAAGGTAATCTTCTCATGTGACAAGCACCAGTGCAGACAGAAAAGGTGTGTGTGGGCTGTATTGTAGGAGTCAATAAAAAGGGTCCATTGTGGAAAGTTTTCTAGGAAGTGTGATACTGGTCCTACTCTTGAAAAAGCTGTCAGGTTGAGAAAGACAATGGTTTCCAGATGGAATAAAGAAAAGGCACATGGCACTAAAGAGCATGGTACATGCTCAAAATGGAAAGAATATGCAATGTGTAAGATATACAGGAGGAGAAAGAGGTTAGAGAAGTGTTGTAAAAGGAGCGTGGGCCGCTTCCTGCCGCTCAGCTAGCTTAACCCTGAAATAATTACATGGAAACTGTGTTCATTTAAACACTGCCTGGACCATTATTTCTAGCCTCATATTGGCTAACTCTCACATCTTAACTAACCCATTTCTAATAATCTGTATGTCACTACAAGGTTGTGGCTTACCAGGAAAGATTCAGCATGTCTGACCTGGCGGCTGGCTCCATGGCGGCTCTCTCTGACCCTGCTTTCTTCCTCCCAGCATTCAGTTCTGTCTCACTGCCTATCTAAGTTTTGCCCTATCAAAAGGCCAAGGCAGCTTCTTTATTTAATCAATGAAAGCAACAAAAATATAGAAGGACCTCCTACACCAGAGAAGCATGTAGAAGTTAGACACAGGCACATATCTATGTATCTATTATTCTAACTACCTATGTAGCTATATCATCTCAGTCTATACATCTGTATCATTAGCACCAGTGCCTACATTCTTTTGAAGTATATACCAATGAGTACCAAATCTGGGTAGACCTGATTCTAGCTTTATGAGAATTCCCCACACTGACTGACATCTATATAGTGACTGCCACAATTTGTACTTTCACCAACAGTGAATGACAATTTTTCAGTCTCTAAATCCTTACCAACATTTATTGTCTTTTTTAATCTTTGTCATTCTGACCGGAGTAAGACAAAATCCCCAAGTAGTTTTAATTTGTAGTTTCTTCATTATTAAGGATATTAGCTACTTTAAAAGGCATTTCTTATTACTTATTCCATTAGAAATTATCTCTTCAGATACATAGCTCATTTTCAATTAGGTCATTTGTTTTTTAATTCTTTGTATTTTGTCTTTTCTATATTCTTGATAATAACCCTCTATCTCGTGTATAGTTGACAAAGAGGCTCACACACTCTTTAGGCTTCCTTTACACTAAATTCATTGTTCTTTTTGCTGTACAGAAGTGTTTTTGTGTTTTGTTTGTTTCTCCCATTTTATGAGGTCCCATTAATTTTTGGGCTTAATTTAGGAGCAAATGGCTGCCTATTCAGAAAGTCCTTTCCTGTACTTACACCTTGTGGTACGGACTGCGGTTATATCCAACAGTTTTCACATTAAGGAAATTTGGAGTTGATTTTTCAGTTATTTGATAGATTTGGATCCAAATCCATTCTTACATATGTGTGCACCACGTTTTTCAACACCATTAATGCCACTGTCCTTTCTCCATTGTATATGTTTGGCATTTTTGTCAAATTTGAGATTGTTACAACTATATGTGATTAGGTTGAGTTTCTTGTTCTTTTCTACTCTTCTGCCTAGCCAACTGTCTATGAATGGAGAGACCATAGGCAATATAGTAAGAAGAACTTACTATAGCTGTTTCCCTAAATCAACATAACTTCTAATTTACTTATAAATATTTGTCCTTATGTACACAGAAAAGTATAGCTCTCACTCTCTTATCAAAAATCTTGTCTGCAGAAAATTAAGACTACTACAGAGATATAGAACTAGCCACAACACAGAGAATAAGTGACCAGGAGATGCCTAACCCAAATTTCTACAGCTACAATACAACCCCTACAACTAAATCTCAAATATCTTTTCAGACAAGGGTGGAAAGATCGTAAGAGCCAGAGGACAAGAATGTGTATGGAAATGGTGTTTTCTAGACTCAATAGAGATATTGCACCAATAAAGTATCAGCAATGTGATTGACTAAGCAACACCTGCATAACCACCACACCAGTTGATGTGTCAACATAAGTGAGGGAAAATTTTCAAGGACCTACCCATAGATGAAGAACTATAGCTATCCAATGGTTGCTAAAAGGACAATCCATTTTCTCAAGTGTCAAGCACCTTGGTAAATTAGTCAGTTGCAAGTGGTCAGCCCTAAACATGTGAGCTACAAACAACAATAAATAGATACAGATACAAATATAAATATATATAACTCTTTACATATCTAACTGTATGTAATAATGTATATGTATGTATGTACATGTGAATGAATATATCAATAGTAACTATAAAAGTGGCCATGTGTTCCAGAGGTATGAGGGGACAAGGGAAGAGTTGATGGCAGAGAGGGAGAAATAAAAATGCTGTAAGATATAGTGTATTTGTGTGTGGAATTCTAAAAGTGTCAAAGTTTGAAATTAAAAATTAAACAACACAATTTGTAAAAGACTTTTGATAGAATAGTCTTCCTTTGATTGCTCATGGCTGTCAGCTTCCCACATTCTTGTCCTTGGTGCTGGAGGAGAGGATGAAGAGGAAGTGTGGAAGCCTTGTTTGTCCTGACCTGCCTTAGTTTGGTTCATGCAGTCATGATTTCCTATAGCCTTTAAGTTATAATTCCATCTCCCTGTGATCTTGCCATTGCAGCTTTTAGCTACATTCCTTAGAGCAGTAGCTCATTGGCTTATGTTTGTGTGCAATGGCTTGCACAGCATTTTTCCATCAAGGACTTGCATAACAGTAAAGAGGTGAATTTATTGAAAACATAAAGAGGAAAATAAACATGGCCTGTGAAACCTCTTAGGATAAAATTTCAGCTAATTGCAATGCTTTTGCAATGTCGTTTCCCCTGCATACCAAGCATATTGCATTCCAATCTTTACTGTTAACATAATACAAGCTTTCTGGATATAATGAGAAATAATTTAATTGTTGTACCCTGTTTATATTTTTGTATCACTGCTGCCCAAATCCATTTATCTTTGGTCCTTCCTTTGCTTATGAATTCACTGCTCAAATATCTGTCATGTACCTACTCAAGTGAGCAAGATAGTTAATGTTTCTTTTCTCAAAGAGCTTGCAGTCTGGGGGTGTACACAGATACTTAATAAGATGCACAGTTAACATATATTGTACTCAATGTGCATTCCAAGGAAAACATTTAATTTTCAAATTTCACAACCCATCTTTTACAAAGCATCCCATCCACTAAATTATTTGAAAACTAAAATAAATTTTAGTATCGACCAAGAAACCTTGGCTTGTTTACAAAATAACATTTCTCTTACCTAAGTAATAGATTCTCTAGTTAAAATACATCATTTATATTTCTGCTCCCACATAAAAAGTGGTGATTCTTCTCACCTCGGTATCCACTATCATAACTACCACATGCAGAATCATCTTAATTCTGAGCCCAAGCTTTGCTGACTTGCTGAACTTAGAACTTCCAAGTGTGTCTATGGGAATGTCCAAGTCTTTTGCATAACACCAGTGGAAAAGGGGGTTCCAGAAATATTGCCTTCTTCCAAAGTTGCCAGTCCTTTATATTCTGTGTGGGGCATCACTCTTTCCCACTAGCAATGACTTCAGTTTAATCTCTAGACATACAAGTCCTCAATACTTGAGAGACTGACAGTAAATTTTTGTCTCTAAATCAGAAGTTCTGCATTGGATCCAGGCTTGAAGCTCATGAAAGGAAACTAATGTGCACCGCTCTAAGATGGGTTGCTCTAAGTCATTCCAACTGTCAACCCTCCAACACAGCAGCAATCCTGATGCTTTCATTTCACACAATGGCAATCAATGTATTTCTAAAAACTTCTCCCATTTATGACACAGAAGAAAAACCATATTTCCAGGATTTTCCAGGATCATCTGTGTCTCCTTCCTCTCCACCATCATTCAAGTCTGGAAGGATCAGATTGGAAAGATTTCTTGGTCAACTTGTGCTACCTCTTTCTCTGCCTTCTATTCTTCTTCCTCTTTCTCCTCCACTTCAATGTCTTGGGAAAAAATGAACTAATTTATTTTTGTGGGTCCCCTCTGCACATCTAGAAAAAGAACACTACAGCATAAACCCTCCAGGTTTGATGCTTTAAAAGGGTTGGTGTGCTACAGGTAGAACCCTGGATGCATGAATGTTCAACAAAGGCTCTACCACCAAGACACAACCCCAGTTTATGCTTTGAAAAAGCATGAAAATCTCAATTTCTTTGTCTCCCTCTCTCCCACTCTCTCTCTTTCTCTCAGATGGTTTTACTGAAGCCCCTATTTGTCCATGCAAATGCCTGATTTACAATCTTTATTTTCTCAATATAGATTTAAACAAAAAATCCATTTTGACACTCAAGCTAGAGAAAAGAATTTACTGAATTAGCAGGTATGTATGTTTCTCTAAAGTACTAAAACACATTGCTTGGATGGAAGTGAAGCCTCCAAGGCAAAATCGAGTATGAGAATACGGAAATATATGGAAATACATCTGGAAATATTTCCAGCAATGCCTCTGTTGAATAAACACAAAAACCAGTGTGAACTCTGATTCAACAAGTTGTTACTGAGGTTCTTAGGATGCAGGAACTATTCTAAGTTCAAAGAATCAGCTAGTGACAATAGATGTTGCATCTTTCTTTTCTCAGTGTTGTGACTTTACAGCATTGTGAGATTTTGTTAAGGAGAAGGAATGAGAGTGACAATTTAGAATGAGAGTCAAGTTTGGTGACCCTTGAATTCTCATCTCAGCAGGGATGGTTCTTCAGTCATGTTCTTCATTTACAAGAAGGCTGGGCCTTAGTACTGGAAAATGGTATTCCTCAGTCCTTTCCTCAAAGGTCACTTCTTCCAATAGACTTGTCTCTTATGTCGCTCTCCATCACATAATCATCTTTGCAACTCAATACTTATTTTACTGAATTTATGCACATAAGAGATGAATGTATATATAGAAATAAGTGAATTTTGCTTGCTTTATTGATCCAGTCTTCTAGTTTGCGTCAGGAAAACGTGTTATAAGTGGAATAATGCTCCCTGCATACCAGAAATCCAGGAATTTTTCCTCAGAACTCATGAGACATGAACATTGTCTCTCAATGCATAAAACTCTGGCTTCAGGATCCTTGGGACACAAATATCCATAGAGGTTCACTCCTCACAATAAAATGCCATAATATTTACATGAAACCTCCAACTTTGTAATGACGAATACAATGTAATTGTACTGCATTCTTTACATAATAATTATGAGAAACATTCTATGCAAATTTAGAGACATTAAAATATTATTCTATATTTTCAGTCTTAAATAATTGAATCTTCACACAGGTAAGCAAAATGGAAGGAGAGGATCAAAGGTGTAGTCATGTCAAAGGAGAATTAAGTTTGCAAATGGCATAAAAGTCAATAGCCAACCAGCTTTAAGATAAGGATATTATTTATCAATATGTCAGCAAAGCCAATATAATCCCAACATGTATTGTCACAGTAAAGGCTGTTATCTAGACAGTAGAAATGCAACACACACACAGATTCTCTCTCTCTCTCTCTCTCTCTCTCTCTC
>LOEQ01005379.1:0-12550 GCA_001685075.1 Bramus lutescens
GACAGATTACAGACAATTCTCCCGTACCACATAAACTTATTTTTGTGGCTACTTCATAGCTGTACTTTTGCTTATGTTATAGGTGATAATATAAATATCTGCATTTTCAACAATCTTAGGCAATCACTGCAGAAGGGTTCTTTGACTCCCAAAGGGGTTGCGGTCCAAATATTGAGGACTTATGGTTCTAGTGTCAATTGGAGCCAGTGTCAGGCTTGCGACAGTAAGGCTGTTAGTAAAAGTGTCCATTAAGCTCAGCAGTTACAGATAATACTATCCTTATAGCTAACTTTAGTAGCAAACTTTTCATGGAACCACATGCATAGATATAAGGTGGTAATTGTTTTAGGGGGTAAGCATGATACAATGGCAAAAGTTGGGATTTTGACCCTGAAATATAAATCTAAGGTACAAAGTCAAAGTTGTTGTTTAATCATTGATTCCACTCAGAGAACTTGGGTTGTGCCCTCAAGTCTGTATTAGTAAGTTTGCCTGCTCAGAAGACCATTATTTCTTCTTATAAATGGAATGATGAAATGGATCAATATAAGTGAAGTTATTAATGATCATCAACCTTTATGTCTATGATGATTACATAAGTGCAGTTGCTCTAACTAATGCACTAACTGGTAAGTTTTTGAATTTTCTAATGCAGTATCAAGGACTCCAAGTAAAGTTCAATTTGAAGTTAAATTACATCTGAGATTCTGTTGGGGAGATGATGCTTCCTGTTTCTGTAAGTTTATTAGCACATTTCTTATCCATGTGAAACTCAGCAGTTTGGACAATGAACCATTAAGGTCTCAACACACACACACACACACACACACATTTTAAAGATTATAGCTATTTTCAGATTTCAAGTGTCAAATTAAATAGTATATAACTTTCAGGTATGTTTGAGTTTGGCAGGGTCAAAGATATTCGTAAGTGCATACTTTTTACTTCTATTTGTCATGTGTGTGTACATATACATGCATGTGAAGTCAGAGGTTGACATGGGTGTCTTCCTCTACTGTTATTTACCTTCCATTTTTAGACCAGCTCTTTCACTGAATATAGATCTTCTTATTTTAGTGACTGGCTGGTCATTGATCACCAAGGATCTCTGGTTTCTGCCTTCCCAGAGCTGGGATATCAGGCTGGTGCTACTGTGCATGTTTTTTTTTTTGTTGTTGTTGTTGTTTGTTTCTTTGTTTCTTACACAGGATCTGAGGATTGAAATAAAGTTCCCAGTTATTGCATGGGAAGCATTTCCTTGCTGAACTATCTCCAAGCCCTGATAATTTGTATTTCTAAAATATAGCTCTGCTCTTCTTTTATGTCAAAGAAATGTGTTGATGGTGACTTTGATTTATAAAATCAGTTTCATATTCTGTGATCATAAAATAGCCAATTTTCATGTAGAGGATTTTGTAAATATAAGAAGATAAAATTTCCAGTAATTTGAACGGCTCAGATGCAACCTCTCAATATTTTTAGTATTCTTTTGTTTCTATAAATGTATCGTGAACTTAAATAAGTTAGATAGTGTAAGTTTTAGCTGCTGTTTATTTTCAGACAGGGTCTCACTCTGGAGCCCAGGATGGTCATCCTGCTTCAGCTTCCCAAGTGCTCAGATTATAATGGGCAGGTCGGCACTACTGTCCCTGGCTTCTCAAAAATATACTTTTCCACTCTGTTGCTTATAAAATTCTGTGTTGTTATATATTCTTCAGAAATATTTTTTATTTGCTGCATATTCAAGTAAATACACTTTAAACTTTACTATTGACATTTAGTTATTTCTAACTTTCTGGTATTACAAATTTGCTGTGACATTTACTATGCTAAAAATTTCTTGAGGTAAAATTGTTGAGCTACATTCTGATGCATTCTAAAGCTTCTGGGACTAGTAATTAAGTCATTTTGCATGAAGACTTATCAGTTTCCAGTCCCAACAGTGACGGGGCAGAATATCTAATTACAAACCTGACTGTTTAGATTTTAAGGGTTCCTTAGAAATGAAGATTTCATCTCAACCTGTACCTCTTTGATTTCTAGCAAGACTTAACTATTTTCTATTTGCTGGTCGTTAGTATTATTCATGTGCGTTTCTCTTTGCTCATGCTCTTTTCCCATATGCACTCACAGTTTTAGCGTATTAAGCATTACTGAAAGCTTCTGCATTCTAAATAGAGAAATCCTTAACCTGTCACTTCTAATGCCGCGACAATGTTTGCCCTCCTTCATTTGGTCCAGATTAAATAATTTAGTGAAAAGATGTTGTTTTAAGATGTCTGTAGAAACCAGCTTTGTGCAAGATTAAGTATGGCAACATAAGAGCCAAGTTCTTTATTAAACTCTCTTTCATGAGACCTTGCTATTAGAACATTCATGTACAGTATTTCCACACACATTCTTAAGTTATAAAAGCAGATCAACACATAAAAAAGCCTATCATTATAGTCCTGTACCAAACACCACCATCCCTAAGAGATTTGGGGATAAAAACAATCTGCAAAATCTATTATAATATCTGGGATATTAAAGACTTTCTTAAAATTCAGAATATGAGTCTGTGAGGAATACTTTTTCCCTTTTATCTGCCTTTCCCTTTCCACCATCCTCAATGCTTTTACTTTGTATTTTTCCCCTCTAAGCTGTTGGAAATGACATTGCATTTTATATTGTGACAGAATACAATCTACAAAAAGAGGGCAATTTTGTAAGACAGTTAAAATTTTCTCACTGACATTTTCTATTGTAACTCACAATGCCAATTAATTTGTTAATTCATTAGCAATGTAACAGAAGAAAGGACTTTGAAAACACTTAGCTCTGCATCGATGGTGTTTAATTATGCCTAATTAAATACTATGGAGGACCTGATTATACCTCTGAGTATTTCTTAGTCTGAGAAAAAGAAAAAAATAAAATAAGGGTTGTAGTCATGAATACAATGAACAAAAGCTGAATCCAACATCTCTTTATAGAAAAAGGAAACAAATTATAGAGTAGTACTGGGGAGTGTCCTGAAAATCTGTGTGCAGAGGCTCACAGGGCCTTGTGCAGTACTGTTTGTTTTCGTTATTAGGCAGAATCTCGAGAAAATCCATGTAGAAATCACACTGACTAAACACGTAGAGCAGTGCCAATAGTAAACACATTCAAGGCAAACCGATGCATCACTCTCTTTCCTGGAAATCAAGAAAGCATTTTTTTTCCCAGATGGCCACTGTGCATATGGCTGCTAGTACTGTGATGGCCAAAATAGAAAACGAGAACATAGTTCTGTCCTTGAGAAGAGAAATTTCACAGTGTGCATGAGGATGAGAGACACACCAAATAGCTTTCATGTCCACCAAAACACCCTTAACTAATTATGATCTCCCTTTTGGTGTTCAGACCAGTCGATTTTATTTTGGAATTTTAGGTGAAGAAGGCAATGAGCTCATTTGTGTGTCAGCAATTTGCAGATAAAAATTGGACTTACTCATCGTCTTTCATTCTAGAACATTGAGTGAACTACTGGATCTCTCTCTCCTTGTTTTTTTTTTTTTCTTTGTAAAATGGGATTCACATTGCCAGGCTGCCAAAGAAGATTGTTGTGCAGATAAAATAATAAATAGATGAGATATTTTGCAACCACAAAGCCCAGATTATACTTCCTAGTACTTGGACAGGATAAGCAAAAATTCATATCATGCTTGGGAACACATGATCTCTTCTAGAAATGACGCCACTATTTATAATGGGTGAGATTTCTAGCTTTGTGTGAGCCCTGTGCTGACAGTGCCTTGGTGGCTATTCAGTTAATCTTAATTAAAGAATAATTCGATGGCCTATGTGTAAGCAGCTCAGCTGGAGACTGACTTTTGCTTTTTAACTTGTTAACAAATTTCAGTTCCCCGAAATATGAGATACACACACTTCATAAAGGTACCATTACACAGTCCTTTATAAATAAGTAACTAGATGGACAGCAAACCACTTACATATGAAATGCAGCTCATCCTGAAGCCTGCTAGACCTTTGCTTCAGCTTCATGAGTTCATGGGTTAGAGGAAACTGGCCCAAGATCTCTCATTACATAAAACTGTTTCCTATTCCATCTTTCCTTTCTACAGTTTTATTTAATATTTCAATCCTCTACCCAGCTGGTCCCATTTGTGTGCATATCTAGTCACCATCTCTATGATGCAAGGACACCTGGTGATTTCAAGGCCAAACCGATAAGTCTTATTTAGCCATTTCCGGTTTTGACTCGTTCTGTTTTTCTCCGACTTGGTAGAATTACCTAAATTGCTTAGGAAGAGGCAGGTTTCTAGGTTTATTATAATCCTACTCGTAGAACACTCCTACTGTGGCTGGGTGTCTGGTATAATAATAATAATAATAATAATAATAATAATAATAATAANNNATAATAATAATAATAATAATAATAATAATAATAATAATAATAATAAAGCATCCTAAATATTCTAATGCTTTCTAAATTCTGAGAGCAATTAGTCTAATAAATCTTGGAACCACATCATGACTTCCATGGCTACAGGTACTTTCTTCCTTCATGGTTCACTTTTTCTATAATACAAATAAAATATATTAACAAGTGTGTTTAATGCTGCATTGGTATCAAAAAGAATGAATGCCTATATTATATATTAAGATATTTTCTAAACTCTGTTGATTTTTATTTTTGATCTAAAAACCAAAACATTTTCATTACCTCTAAAAATATCTTTAACTTTATGCATCCTATCTCCTATTTTCTTCATAGATCAGTGCTGAGAAAAATAGTTTAGGGGAAAATAACATCTAATATTCTGAAAATTTAGATTCTAAATATTGTTATTCTAGCATAGCATGAAGAGATCTTGGTCGAAATCCTTACTGGAGTTCAAGGGATGCAGCTTGGCATTTGCCAAAAACCATTCACAGGTTGTTCTTTTATCTAGAGCTGGATATGTACATATGAAGGCAGCGAAAATGCTTTCAGCTGGCTTCTTGATACTAGCGAATGCAGAAGTTGCGAGGGAAGAAGATTCTCTTAGCTCTGCTTAAGCATTACCATGCTACTTAAAATGCAAATGCATACCTCGGATTCATACCCATGCAAATTTGTAAACCATTAGGCGAAGGGAGTACAAAATATGAGGGCTGGTGAGGTTTCTTCCTGGGAGTAGAAGAACATAGAGGAGAAGGAATGGAAGAAGGAAGGACATTTATTGACTGGAAGCAGGGATGACAAAAGAAGAGAAGGAACAGATGGGTGCACACTGCATACGAGGGACTGTGCTGGAAAGGTGAGCATAGAAGTGGCCACTGCAGAGCACCTTGCAAAAAAACTTGGTGTCATTTCTGAGTTTGAGGCGAGGAGAAGCAAGCAATGGTAATTTTCTGGATGTTTACCTCATAGTCTCTTACTTGGCATTAATAAAATAACTTTTACAATAGTAACCCATATTTGCCATGAACTTACCAATATTTCAGGGTCTGCGGAAAGGAAGGAATCAAGCATGAACAGAACTGCTGAGGAGCAGCAATATTGAACTGCTTTGGCTATTGAGTGTTCTGCAGAAAATGTTCTCAAAACATGGCAATCTAAAACAACTACAGTCTATGTACTTGCTGTCTGGGCTGGTTCGGCTGAGCAAGTCTACCTGCCTGGCTTGTGGCTGCTAGTTAGCAGTCAATTCCTTATGGAGCTTGGCTTAGATGGAACCCTGGACAACCAGATGGTTGTCTGCCATTTCAGGGCCCTTCCCTCTGACAGTGGCCTGGCCATGTGTCTTCCCCAGTAGGACTGTTACACATGGAACTCCCAAGAGGACGATGGAAGCTACAAATGGCCTTTTAATGGTCAGATTTTCTTGGTTCAAACAGATTCAAAGCAGATTACACACACACAAACAAGAGCATATATTTTGGGACACCATCAATAAAGAGACACTGATGTGCTTGGGAAGAACACTTAGACTTTAAGATTTTTCCAGTTGGTAGGTACAGACAGAGAAACACTCTGCTACTGGGTAGGTGGAGTGGCTCACCTAATGGTCTAAAGTATGAAAAATAACTAATTTTGTCTGTCTCTTGGGAGTGTCCTTTATCTATAAGAGGAGTCCAGCATTGCTTGCAGGTAAATCTGACTAATTCGGGGTTCTTACTCAGTATTAGCTACTGACCAATAAATGTGAAAGCACATCTGCTCGCTTAGTTTCTGTTATCAAAAAGTGCTGGATTCCGTCCTACTGTCTCATTTAAATGTTCTGAGATTTGTGTCAGAAAGATGCTGTGACTAGTCTTCCTCAGGAGTGAGATGGCCTGATGAGGCTATCAGTTATGAGCTGTGTGGGGATGGACAGCAAACTGATACAGATGTTGGGAAAGGTGTCCCTATAAGGCTGGGGAGCTTCCGCTCAACAGGATTACCAGCTCCTTAGAATCATTGGGCTGTGGGGGGTGGGGCAGTCATGTTTACACTCTTACTGACCGGGGCATCTATGACCAGGGATGACTGTTGTCTTTGCTGTCAATTCTCTCCTTCCTCTTTCTTAGCAGAGCTGCTCTTGTTGGGGGCAGCTATGCATCCAAGCAAAAATACACATCTCAGGCTTTCATGCAGATAAATAGGCCATGCAACCAAACTGACTAGTGGAAGGATTGGAAGAATTGTTAGGTAAGACATATAAAGAATTCTGAGAAGCTTATTATCAGAATTCGGTGTGGGGAGCTGGAATAAAGATTCAGACAGGAGGATGGTGTTTACTCTTCTGTCCTAACTGGAATGTAGATAATGTGGCTAGTGCTACAGAGCCCATATAATGGTCATGCAGTAAGCACATATGTAGAATCTGTGTGCTAAGATCAGGAAAGGGAAAAAGTAGGTGCTCACAATCTCAAGATGTGTGGTATTTGTTTCTTCCCCTTGATTTATGTAAATGAAAAAATACACTCTTTTGTTTAAGCTCCTATCCTTTTATGTTTCCATTACTTTCAAATTGTACACAATTCCCAATTGGCCATTTTATCTAAGAATAAAATGAAAGTACATGGTTGCTGACTTCCTCAAGAAAGATGATTCTGTTTGGGCAAAATAATTCTTCAGAGTTGAGGGGGTGGAATTTCTGTGTGTGTATGCCAGCCAGAGGTTCCACTTATGAGACACCAGTTTTTACATACAGGCCCTGCTTCTTTCTCTTCTCCATCCTTGGTGCTAAGAAAGTCTTCCCCCAAACACTCCACATACAATGCTGACTTGTCATGCTCTATTGCCTCATTCTCCTTCCTGCTCTAGCTGCTTCCGTTTTTAAGATTCAAATTAATTTGTTGTGGTATTGGGGATCCAACCTGAGACCTTCTGCATTGGGAAGAGATTTTTTTCCAGCAAACCTTTTTTTTGATTTTTATTATTATTATGATTATTAAAAATTTCCATCTCCTCCCCTCCTCCCAATNCCAAGGTCCTCCCCCTCCATTGAGGTCTAGGAAGGTGAGCATCCACACACACTAAGCTCACACACAGCCTGCACATGAAGTAGAATCAAAACCCAGATCAATTGTCCTTGGCTTCTCAGTCAGCTCTCCTTGTAAGCCACGTTCAGAGAATCAGGATTCATCACATACTATTGCCTAATGTGTTATTGTCTCTTCAATACTGAAAAGAGAGTCTGACATTTAGTGTTTGCTTGGAATATTTTCTTAAATGACTGAATAATGACATAATTAATCTGCATTTGATATTGAAAAATATTTGAGAACACTACCAACATAGCAGTGCATGAGTAAAAATTATGATTCAGCTTGTTTCAGATCAAGGACATGAAATGTAATACTAAACTTGTGAATTGTCTGGGACCCACTGAAATAATACATCTTCCACAATTGGTCCATGTAACTGGTAGTGTTTAAGCTAGATGGCAATTTTTCAAACTTTGATGATGTCTTTCCTTCAATTTTATCTGAAATAGAATGGCAAGACACAATTCTCTAAAGGCACATGAAGGTGTTTGTAAGTAGTTTTTCTGTTGGATTGACCACATAATCTCGAATTTTTCTTGGGCTTAAATGTCTTTTGTTTTTTATAGATACAATCAGTATAAGCAATAGTTTGCAATAATGCAAAAAAAATCTGTACTGGCTTTTTGGGATCCTATTCTCTTTAGATGTATACCTTGCTCAGCCTAGATATAGTAGGGAGGGCCTTGGACCTTCCGCAAAGCAATGGGATGGGGGTGGAGTGGGAGGGTATGTGGATGGAATGGGAGGAGGGGACGGAGTGAAAATTTGGATTGTTTTTTTTCTTTTAAATCTAATAAATTGAAATAAAGAAATCCCATAAAATAAAAAAAATCTACCTGCCACTAGGTTTTCTTATATGGGTACATATTTAATGGACAAGTGCATATATGCACATAAGGGAAAAATAGATATACACACATATATACATGTGGGTATAGATATGAATATGTATTCAAATAACATACACAGTGTTATAATCAATATGTAATATGCTTTTCAATATGAAAAACATATTGAAAACTTCATTGACTGATTTTCTGTACTATATTATTCTAGTATCACACCTTCACAATTCCAAAATAATAAAATATCAAGACAGTAAAAAGTGTTAAGGCAAAATAAATATGAGGGTTCAGTATGACATGTGACATACACCTACTACTCCATCAGACAGTGATGGCAGGAATGTTACAAGTTTGAGGCCATACTTGATGAGATATAGTGAGTTCCAGACCAGCCTGGATTACACAGTGAGACTGTTTGTGAAAAACAATCTACAAGGATGGAAAGAGAAGTTTCTGGGATTCAGTGAGATCTGGAATGCTAGTTCCCAGGTATTGTTGAGCCAACCATCTTTCAAGAAGTACAATTTTTCAAAATAGAGATTGTAAAGAATGGGGGAAGCAAAAGTGAAAGAACCCAAATTAAGAGAGGAGGGAGAGAGAATTTTAAATCTGAACATTAGTTAGCAGAAGGTTTTTTTTAATGGGTAGAGTACAGTTGAAACAGAATGTGCAAGAGAGTGATGATTTCGTGGCCACCACTGCTAGCAACACCAATTTGCCTATCACTGAGGAAGAATATATGGAAAAGCAAGGGCTTAAAAATGCATGTTTTTCTACTCCTTTCCAATTTACTATCAAATACAAATGTTATAGGCCCAAAGCCAAAGATTATTCTTGGACTGGATCTTTTCCAATGTTCTAAATTTAACCAGCTGGGATTCTGAAGTGCCAGTTTGTTCATCCTTTTGAAGGACAGAATTTGTCTTTTAATAATAAATCTCAATTTCACTTCAATGGTGGAAGAGAACATGCTTCCCTATCAAAGAAATATTGTCTCCAGCAGCTATATAATAAGCAGGGCTAAAAGATAGATGGTAACAAAATTGGAAGGAACCAACACCTACAAATACACATAATAAGATGGTACAGGGGTCTTGTGGGGAGAAATGGCAGCCCCCAAGTGTCTTAACTTCATTATATATATATATGTATATATAATGAATATATGTATATAGTCCGTGTATTATATGTATGCTACATATATACATACATGCACATATATACATATATATTGTGTATAATTTTGTGTGAATTGTGTATAATTTTAGCTAAATATAAAATAATATGATTTTTGAAGTTTTATCAAGTAACCTTGGTGTTATTTGTCTCTTCTTCTGTGTTGACCTTTCTCCTTTCTGTATCATTGCAACATCCCTCCGCAGTACCAGGCATCAGAAACGATTTTTTTAGAGTTTTGCAGTTGTTCCCCAAATAATATAGACTATCACTTTAGCCTTGGTTACCTCGTAGTGGTTACCTCTATGACTGAAGACACTAGATCTGACCTGAAAGTCTCTTTCCTGCTCTCTAGCTGCTATGGTATTAAAAAATATTCTTGCAGCTGCCAAGGGAGAGAAGCAATCAAACATTCCTATCCAGCTGAAGCATCTATGGCCCATGACAATTACCTTCAAGGCACGATATGTCTAAAGGTGTCAGAAGTGGTGGTCACATGTCAGTGGCAACTAACAGCTGTCTACGTGGTCTTAAGGCCCACTCAACAAGAGGGAAACTATGCTTGTACTGGAAGCCAGCCATTTTCCTGGGACTAGTAAGATCATGGACCTCAGAAAGGAATCTACTACAGTCACTTTGCTAGGCCAGCATAATTCCTTACTTCAGTCTGAATCTTATCTTATGTACACAGATACATGTAGCTACCATCCCTCACCAAAGAAACTTTCTTCACAGCAATGGATACTATCACAGAAAACTACAACTGGACACAATACAGAGATCAACGGATTGTGGGGGGCCCAGTATGTAAATACATCTACAGCACATTTCCTGCCTCTACGGTTGAGAGAACATCACAGAAGAGGCAACAGAAAGATTGTTAGATCCAGAATACCAGGAAGGCTGCCTGGGAACAGTTTCACCTAGAAATGGCTACATACAAATCTGAAACAGTGGAAATCTCAATGGAAATGCAAAGATGAAAGAGGAAATATTTCACAGAGTGAACTATAGGTGACTATTGACTGCAGGGAGAAGGAGAATCAACCCCACCCTGGAATAACCCGCATTTATGAACAGTGAAGAGTGGTCAGGCTTGAAATGATATACACTCAAACAGCAAAATGGATTCAGCAGGCTCTATTTACATATATTTGTACATATACATGTACACACATGGAACATACGTCAAAGAGAAAGAGGATCTGAACTTGAGAGCAGGGCCATGGAATGGGTTTGAAGGGTGGTAACTGGGAGGGGGAGGAGAGAGGGAAGGGAGGGAAGAAGTGATGGAATTCTATTTCAATCAAAAACATTAAAATAACAGGCACATGGGAACCATACTTCCACCTTTGACATGGGTGATCTCAGATGTTGTCACTACTGTTCTTTTTTTTTAATTCATGTGTACAAAGGTGTTTTGCCTGCATGTATATACGTGCACCATGTGCCTGTCTGGTGCCTGAAGAGCCCAGAAGAGAAAGCTGGATCCCTTGGAAGTGGAATTGATGGATAGTTGTTAGCTGCTATGTGGGTGCTGGGAACTGAAACTGGGTCTTTTTCAAGAGCACCAAATTCTCTTGAGCTCTGGGTCATATCCAGCCCATTACTATTCTTTAGTTAAGAACTAAAGGTCTGAAATAAGAACTTGAAAGAGGTGTATTCTCATAATAAACACTTTCTTAAAATATGGATTTTCATTCAAATAAAAGAAACACTATTCAGCTGCTGAAGGTTTAATTGTCATGGACAACTCTGAGCAATCGTGGACAACTGCTAGAGACTTCTCCTTAATCAGTAAATCCTTTGGGAAATCAGGTGCTCTGGCTAAGAACATCTTTGCTCTGTGCTGTTGAAATTAAGCCTTGAAGTAGATGGAGCAGGGTAGTGAACATGTTCTTAGAAATAGCAAATTAATTAAGGAATCTATCAATGCTTTGAGAGCTGGTGCTTTTGTAGATGGATGGTTTGGAGACCTCTGCACTTCAATATTTGTGAAATAACACAGTGCAGTAGACAGATGTCACGGTTGTGAAACAGATGTCTGATCTGGAGTGAATTGAGAGCTGGTCTGTGCAGAGGAAGGTGTTTTATACTGTGCAGCTCTTCCAATGTATTTTCCTTTACAAATGTATAGGGTATTCAGTTAAAAAATGTGTAAACAGATTTATCAGATTTAAAAATGGAAAACTTCCGCAATGTATTATAAAAAGAATGAAATAAAAATTGAGATGGTCTAAAATTGACATAAATACTCTTATCACTTTGTGATATAGTTCAGACACTTTCCTCTCTATAAACACATGTAGATACATGTTCACATATTTCCTAATGTAATGGGAATGTTGGACTGAGCTGTAGCTCAGTGGTAGAGCAATTTTTGAGTTTGTTTGACGCCCTGTGTTCAATACTAGTCAAGCAAAAAATGGAAGTACAATATGGCATTTAACACCTTCTGAATCCTTTAAAAATATTACATCCGAAAGTGCTTCCCATAGCAGTAAGTACAGGTCATTCAAGTCTTATAACATAGTAGCTCTGTGCTGTATTTAACCAAGTGTTTCAGATGTCTTTAATTTTTTATTACTGTAAATGGTGCACAATGAATAGCAAAACTGCTTTTAAAAGCTTTTATATTTCTTTTTCTAAGAATGTACTGTTTATGTCATTTGCTAGGAATCTTATTAGATTCCCCATGCTTCAAAATTTTAGCTATTGAAACCATCAGTCTTTCATAATATGAATAATGTACATAAAATTATTCTGCATAATTTATATGCTTTAAAACATATATCCTTCGAATGTCCAGGAGGATAACTATATGTTTTTCTTTGGGTTCACCTTATTTAGATCCTCTAGGATTATGCATTATAGCCTGCATGTCCTTTATTTATGGCTAGAATCCACTTATGAGTGAGTATATACCATATTCATCTTTTTGGGTATGGGTTACCTTGCTCAGGATAGTGTTTTCTATTTCCATCCATTTTCATGCAAAATTCAAGATGTCATTATTTTTTACC
>LOEQ01005379.1:13128-26724 GCA_001685075.1 Bramus lutescens
CTTGGACTTCCCACAGGGCAGGGAACCCTGACTGCTCTTTGGACTGGAGAAGGGTCCAAAGAGCAGGTAGTGGAGAGGGTGGGGATAGGGAGAGGGAAATGGGAGGAGGTGGAAATTTTAAATAAATAAATAAATAAATAAAACATATATCTTCATGCATACAAAAGATATGGTTTATATGTGATGTGGAATGTCCTTCTATGTATGTGTTGCTTTTATTAGATAATGAATAAAGCTGTTTCGGCCAATGGCTTAGCAGAGTAGAGCCAGGTGGGAAATCTGAACAAAGACAGAGAGAGAGTGAGAGTTGGCAGAGTCAAAGAGTCACCATGTAGCTGCTGAGGGAGTGAGATGCTGGAGAACCTTACTGGGTAAACCACAGCCTCAATGTCCATACACAGATTAATAGACATGGATTCATTTAAGATATAAGAGTTAGCTGAGAATTTGCCTAAGCTATTGGCCAAGCAGTGCTGTAATTAATATAGATTCTGTGTGATTATTTGGGTCTGGATGGCTGGGAAAGAACGAGAAGTCTCCGCTTACATATATGTCTTAGGTTGTTCATTTCTTCAACCAAAAATGTTCATAGTGTTTTCCAAGTGACCAGATAGTTTTATAGAGATGATTTGTGTGGTACCTATCCAAGCCCTGGGAAGCCGATGATCTGGCTGTATTGGGATACAGTGGTCCTCATTTTACAGGTGATGAAAATGAAACAGACACGTGGTCTGCTGAGGAATTTCACTGCCAGCTACCCAGTGTGGCAGGGATACTCCATCATAGTGGCCCACAAACAGAGGCCTGTGGACTGGTTATACTCACTTTGAATGAGCCTCTTGAGCCACAGTCCTGACGAAGAACTGAAGAATGATCCAGTGATCATGAAGAAATGAGCTCTGAGAAGCTTCTCTGACTTTTCAGATGAAGCAAAATTGAGAAAACACAACATCTCTCATGAGGGAGGCCACAGCCCTCTAAGACAAATTAAGAAAAGCCTACTGGAATAGCAGAAGAATGGGTAGGTGTCAGTCACAGCTGGCTCAGCAATAGGAATGGCCCACGGCAGCAACAGTGACGGGTCAGGAAAGAACAGGGGACAGGGATTGACTCAGCTGCCTTTACCACTTAATTTCATGACTTTTTAGTCAAAGAAGAAAGTATTGAAAAATTATTTTCATTATAGAAATCCTTAAAGTCTTACCAGTGTGAAAAAAGAAGAAAAAGAAAGAAAAACAGCACAGGCCATGGATTCAGTCATCAGTATGAAGACATGAAATAGTTGTTTATGCAAATTCTTGATACACTAAACCACTGTGAAAGTCCCAACTAAACTGTACTAGAAACAGTTCAGAAATAACCAAAGTAAAACACAGGCCTGAGAGTTATCACCCCCTATAGAAACAAGTATGCCATGGGCAAGTGGGAATGCCAGTATACTAGACACTTCCCCCCAAACTTTTCTACTTGAAACATGCCCTTGAAAGAAAAAAAAAAACAAGAAGAAAACATCCATGGCATCAAATTAGAAACTTAAAAAAGAAGTACTTAGTGCTATTAAAAAAACTAGTTGTATAACATTCCAAGGATGAATTTTAAGTACATTCAAGTCTTGAGGCAGGCAGCACCTGCCTAGTTCTGATACACTTTAATTTCTGATTTGACTTTCAGAACGTCTGGGGGAAAGGGGTAAACAACACTGATCTCAAGAGACTCAAAGCTGAGCAGAGATATTCCCCTTCAAAATGGAAGACAGGCCACAGACATGGATGATAGAGAAGAGCCACTGGGAGCAGAGAAGGGCCAGCGTCAGTTCTGTCCCTTAATTAAGGAATGCTTCAGACACACATTCATGATTGGGTCAGTCTGATGGAGAAATCTTCCCACCAATGTGATTCGCAGGCTTCTCTGCCTTATGTCGCTCTGCTAGCCTTCTGTTTGCAAAAGCATCTTTCTTTGCAAAAAAATAAAACAAAACAGATAAACCAAAACCCAGAAATCAGAAACCAAACCAAAACCAAACAACACTAAAATATTATTTCATGTTCACCAGAATAAAATTTTAATACTTTGTTTCATTTAGGATCAGATATATAATTGAAGACATAGAATAAAAAAAAAAGAAAACCTCTGATGTGAAATTGACAGTTTGTCTTCATCATATGTGTTTGGGGTTATGCTAAATAAGTCTCAGCATGCTTTGACCAGGGTGTGGGGGAAGTTAGCATAAAGTACAGCAATTGTAGCAAAGTTTAGTGATTGTCTCATCTCCACTGATTTACTTTTGATTTTCAGGTCGTTAAAAATTCGTTTATGGAATTTGGCTATAGAGGTTGTTTTTCAGCTCATCAGGGGCTAAAGATACAAGATTTATTATGTAAAACAGAGAACGGAAGAAAAGAAGGGCAAACTCGCCCCAGGAATGTCTGCAGGTGAGCAGCAGATGGACTTCTCTTTCTGGCTGCTTGCTTTGTGCATAGCAACTGCTTGGTCACCAACTTCTTGGTCCTCACCACACCAACCCTGTCAATCAGGAAGGCCCGTTGACCTCTGCTGTTCTCACACAGATAGCGGGAGAGCTGAAGAAAGTGTGGCTTGGCAGAAATTAATCTCATCAAATTACTCCTGGGCTTTAAAAGACTATTCTCAAAAGCCAGTAAGTTCTGAAGTAAAGACTATCGGGATGGTCAATATTTATTGTTTATTGGAGGAGATCTGGATTCACCTGAGAGATAAACTCTGGGCTTGTCTGTGAGGCATTTTTAGGCTTGAGTTAACTAAGATGAGAACACACCTAAATGTGGGTGGTACCATTTCATGAGCTAGGGTCACAGATGGAATTAAAATGAGTAAAGGTGAGAAAGCAGGCTGAGTGTCTATATTCCTTCCCTCTCGGCTTGCATATGCAGATGCATTCATGATGGAAGTATAACCTATGACATACTTAACATGCTTTTCTTCACTCCTTCTCTGAACAATAATTCGACCTCCCCAGTCTGTGTGCCGCCTCAAATGATTTGCCTTGGTGAATGGAACAAGAATAAAGTGATGAACGTCCTGTTTGCCATCCCACTGTGTGGCCATCCCACTGTGTGGTCATGCTACCATGTGATCATTGCTCTCTTACCGCCTCTGCTAAGAAAAATGCACTGGAGAGGGACTTTTAAGCTTGATGAAGAAATTGGGAGTTGTAGATCCCCAGTAAACTTGTGTCTGGCTTGTATAGTGAATACAAACTTGGAATCTTCTACACTCCAAGTGTAACACTTTTTTCTTAAAGCTCCTGGGATACATTTGTTTATTACAGTGGCTGCTATGCCTAATAAACACCAATATCATTAAGGAAGAAGTGATGATTTATAGTAGCAATGGATGTCTTCTTTATTATCCCTGATATCCTTCTAAATATCCAGTTTAACACAATATAAAGAAATATACTCATTATAAAATCCTCTATCATCCCAAGCATTTCTTTAATTGTCATTCTTAGGACCTAACTGTCATGTGTCCCATGGACACAGTCCTTTTGGTGGATGGAATTGTCACTTTGGTAAATTCCTTTGGTGCATTGTTGTTCTAAACTGGCAGTACCTCAGAGGCTCTGCCAACAGATGCAGAAGAGAATTGTCTTGTCTCAACAGGACCTCCTTTGTACCAGTGGGTGATGGAACGTGGAATTCTTTGAATAGTCCTTTCCTACTGCCAACTTTCTCTCTCTCAGTGGCGTGCATCCCAGAAGTTTGCCCTATCTCTGAGAACAGTCAATTGCATACTCTCTTGCTTCTGGCGGCTTTGTGCTACACAGTGGGTCACCTGTGGCATGTGGTGCCTTCCCGAAGCATTATGCATAGAATGCTATGTCCTGAGTTCTCCCCTCTCAGATTTGTTCACCACGTTTAATTTTCTCAGATCAGCTGTCATCACCCTTGCTTTCATCATTTTGCCATTATATTCCCGGGAACCTACAGTCATTTTGAGTAGTGCCACTTTCTCTTTTTATATCCCTGGCATGAAAATGTGTCAAATAAAAGTACAATAATGCCTTCTCTATAATTTTCTAGATTTCTACCAATTTCAGTTACCCCGTAATTGGGAGGGAACCAGAATGCCAGGTTGGAGTGCAAGATGAAAATAGAAGACTATCATTGGTGTGGTTACCATCAACACAGAGCATAACTGGAATGTGACATTATTTTCTCAGCTTCTCACATAGAAAACACAAAACTCAAAGGTTACAGTAACTTGACCAAGGTGGTTGAAGCCCATAAGTAGTGGAA
Organism: Bramus lutescens; assembly: GCA_001685075.1. Lineage (NCBI taxonomy): Eukaryota > Metazoa > Chordata > Mammalia > Rodentia > Cricetidae > Bramus > Bramus lutescens. The sequence goes on from LOEQ01005379.1 coordinate 17,406, forward strand.
CCAGCACGTATTTCCCCACATGGCTCTCATCCTTTTAGGCGTGATGCTGTGTATAAGAATTAAGTAAGAAAATGCAAGACTATTCATGATTTAAAGCAAGTTGCTTAACCTTCTCAATAACAGAAAAGTTGAGTGTATTTTACTCTAAGGTACTGTAACATTCTATGATCCAAAATCAGTCCTTCAAAGTCTGAACACTGAATTCTGTGAGGGAAATAGAGGTCTATTCTTCTTTTCCTACCAATGCTTGGGTTCCAGGAGCCATTATTTTACCTGGTACAGAATAACACCTCCCTTTTCAGTCTAAATTTAACCTTTTACTAATTGTCTGTGTTCTAAACACTCTCATTCATTCAGTGCACTGTAACATTATCCTTCCTTCCACATATTGAACTTCTCCCTACTTGTTGAGTCTTTGCCTCTCCATATAACACACTCCAAACTTCTCTATCTATTAAAGTGGACAGTCTTTCCCCAACTCATTGCTGTGCTGCATTGTGTGCTTTTATAAGCTAGCTTGAGCTTTTAAAAATTAAAGTAAAATCCAGATAGCATAAAATTTACCATTTTATCTCATTTTAAAGTGCACAATTCAATTCATACACTGACAAGCTTGTGCCACCATTAGCACCATCTCAGTGTAGAACATTTTCAATGCTTCCCTCCCCAAGAAACCGCAAACACATTCAGCAGCCATTCCTAACTCATTTCTACCACTTGCCCCTCCCAACTCTGGCAATGGCTAGCCTGTTTTCCATCTCGATAGATTTACTTCATCTGAAATTTTCACAGACTGTGTGGGCTTTTATATTTGGCTCTGCCACTTAGCATAATGTGTTCAAGGTTCATCTTTGTACTTATAGGCTAGCTTTTAACACTTGCAGCCTACTCTCCTGGTTTCCAATTCCTCCTCTCCATTAACTCGGTGCACATGTGAGTTGACTTCTACAATGGAGCCCTTGACCCCTCATTCCAAAGGCTATTTCCTTCCTGTGCATCACACAGACATGAGGTTCTTAAGTATACTTCTTTGCAGGTTTAACTTTTCTTTTCCCAGTATTTAACATACTAATATCTTCCAGAAATTTGTTGGAGCCCATTATGCTTTGTGTTCCCTCTTTTGGCTCCTCCCATCAATCCACGGATTCAGCTGACACACCTTAACCAGTCCTGGTAGTAGTTATGTATTCATCCATTTATGTCTAGCCCCAATAACTCCTTTACTACCACTCATTACTAATCCTGCATCTCCTGGGCTTGACTCTTCTTCCCATCAGCCAGCCATACAACTTAATGTGACTCAGCAGACAAGCTCCTATGACGTGTTTCAGTCCTCTAAATAGACAAAAGGATGACATATGACTCATACTGGAGCAGTCAGTACTAGAAATCCATAAATGGACCCAAAGAGAGATGTCTATTTAGTCTTCTTTCAGGTACCTAGTCCTACTGCAAACGAGGCTAGTTGCTGTTAGAAGTCATGTTTTAGTCAGGTGGCTTAAGTAATAAGGAGGAGAGAGGTATCAGGAGAATGATTCCTTCTAAGTCTAAATCTTAGACTGTTTCTTGAGCATGTTTGCATTCCTGCTCTTGGAGCCCAGCTGATCATTTCTCAAATAAATCATCACCTCAGGGTTGTTATTTCCAAAAGAATGTGACTATTAGTGATGCTTAAGAGTAGATATACTTTCTTCATCTTCCCTTCCCGTATTCCGTCCTGAACATTTCCTAGGTACCTTGATGATGCATGTTAAGGATGGTAGTTTCTAAATGACCATGTGGGGTAGAGCATCGCTTTCCCCAGTACATGCACATTCCCAACCTGATTATGCCAACTGAGTAAGAACTACAGTAGTGGTGTTAAGCCTCCGAGATTTGGAAGCATTAGCTATACCAGCTGTAAAAATATTTCTTGTATAACTAAGGTTTTGTTTAAAATTCAACAGAATCCAGACTGACCAGCTTTGTCTTCCTTGTGTGGTGCCTATTCTAGCGAATATTACAGAAGTTTGGTAATAATGAAAATTTCCATGTTCTGTGATTTCTATAATTTCCATATTCACTTGATGACCAACTGTTATATATTAGTTTGTCATATTTAAAATCTCCCATCTTCTTGTCAGTGTTACTATGGATGTCATCAGTCTATTTCTTGGATTTGGGACAGGTTATTTTATTTTATTTTATTTTATTGGCTTTTTTGAGACAGGGTTTCTCTGTGTAGCTTTGGAGCCTGTCCTAGGATTTACTCTGTAGACCAGGCTGGCCTCGAACTCTCATAAATCTCCTGTGTCTGCCTCCTGAGTGTTGGGATTTAAGGCGTGCACAGCCAAGCACAGTCCGGCTTGGGGTAGGTTATTGGAAGAAGTTCAGAACAAAATCCTTATTTTTAGATAAAAACACGTAAAAGTGTTCTTAAAGTTATTTCATTCTATTTTTCTTCTGAAAACTTTTAAATGGCTGTTTAACATTATCTAGTTGAAAATTCATACAATTTTATTTTCTTGCTACTATCACAGCCTTCTTCTGAACAAATCAACCATAATTATTTCTTTGAGCATTAGTCAGTGTCACAATAGCCTCTTTAATAATCAAAACTTGTTGAACAAGGCTGACACATAAAGAATTGACCAGAAAAAGTATCCTGGGGAGTAGAAAGAATTGTGACCAGCAAACATTCTTGGTGTTGTCTGTATTAGCTTGTGATTTCTTGACTCATTCAAGTTCCCTATCCTAGGGAATTTGGGCAATAAGGAAGACTTAGTAATAGTGACATAGGAAAAAAAAAAACTTCTTGCATTGAGTCTGCTTAGTGGATGCTAAGAAGCAGTAAGGACTGTGAAGAGAGCCCCAGAGCTGTAGATCAGAGACAGGGCTGGAGGGGCAAAAGACTGAAATTCAGACACCAACAAAAATAAATCCAAGATCAAGAAGAGCATCATCCTAGGATCTGGAGTCACAGCTGGCCATGTTGGAGGGGATGAGTTTTCTTGAAGGAGCCAGAGTATGAACAAACCTAGAGCTACTGTAGATTGGTCAACATTTCACTTTCAAGTGAGACTTAGTGGCTTGTTTTATGATATATTTTCTGGGTTTCTCCATTCTCCCACCTGTTCTAACAAAGTCCCACCACATTAGCTAGACTGAGCATTGCAGCTTGATTGCTTGCCCTTACATAATACCATGGTGTATCTGGTACTATGTCTTGCTCTCTGCTTCTTCACCATCGCCCCTCTTGAAACTATTCTGATCTCTTACATCAACTATGTCGGATACCACTGCCTTCTGATACCACTTCGTCCTCCAGGGAGCTTTATTTTTTCAGATGTGGCATCTTGCTTTAGGGAAGGACCCTTAATTTTTAGTTCATTCCTATTCATTCTTAAACATAGCTTTTCTGAAAATATCTCCTGGGAGCCATGCCTATCCTTGTCTGCTCCTTAGTGTTTGGATTGTATATTTCCCCGCAGCACATTGGACATGCTGGTGTTTGCTCCTAATTTATCACACTGTGCTAACCTCTTAGCCTGTCTCCCCTGTTGATCCACAAGTCTTCTAGGGCCTTAGTCATGCCTTCTTCATCCTCTATATCCAGAAGCTGACATTTAATAAGTGATCTCTGAGTGACAGTTAAATATTTTCAGTTATTCAAGTCAACAATTCCTGTATAGTAATGGGGATCATATGGAAATTATTTAATTTATTCAAGGAATCCTAACAAAACACTATGGACTGGTGGTTATTCCTTTTCTCACAATTCCAAAAGCTGGAAATCTGTGATCATGGGTTGACAGTGTTGGCTTCTTTTGGAGCCTCTCTCTGTGGCTTGTAGGTGACCGCCTTTTTAACCTTTACCAACTTTTCTCTCTGTATGTGACTGTGCTCTGATCTCCTCTTCTTACAGGGACACTGGTCATAAGATGTCGGGGTCCACACTAATCACCTCTTTTTTGCTTAGTTTTCACTATACAGACTTCATTTCCAAATATCCATGTAGTCAGAGAACAGAGTGTGTGGACCTCAACAAATATGCTCTTCCAAAATTTGTATGTTGGCTCTTTTCTTGGAAGATCTGGGCTCTACTTTCCATTAAAGTAGAAAGCAACTCAAAATAAAAGTGAAGATAATTTAAATCAGAAACAATAATAGTCTGGACAGTGTTCACGTTGATGATGGTGAGAGAAAATTGTATTATGAAGTGAATCTGCAAGGCCCAGAGAGCTGAGTGTCCAAGCAGTGTGCTTTGGTACGTTAACAGCTCCTCTAGTTCCCTGGCATGTGGTACAGCAGGTCACCAGCCCTGGCCCTCTTTGCAATGTTTGATTCACCAAGTTCATGCAGACAGGTATAGTTCATGGGGCAACAGAGGCTGTTCAGAGCAGCTATGATATTGCCAGCTGAACAAGATTGTCTACTTGGGGCATAGGAAGAATTAAAAGGTGATGTTTTAGACCCATTTCACCCTCAGTCTCCTGAGCCTTCTTATTAAAAAGATGCCAAGAGAAATGGGGCTTAGTGATGGTCAGCGATGAGAGCCAAGAGCTGTGAGTTGTCACTGGTGTTCTCCCTCCTTCACTTCATGTATCTCACCGAGCCACTTGATCTCTCTGCAACAAATGCTAGTGTCTCTGCCACTCTTTGTCAGGTGGTTGTGAGAAATAAGCAATAAGAGGGCTCTGGGCATGTAATTACAGTTTACTGTAGCTTCGGGTAGTTTCTCATACACACAGGAACCACAGCTACGCACAGTATAGGAAGGAAAAGTCCACTTTGCATTTATTATTCCAGATGAGCTGGCCAAATAAATACACAAGTTAGAGCAGGGGATGATCTAGCGTATCTCTAATCAATTACTTCTGCAAATAAGGCTGTCATATTTGAATATATTTTTGATATATATTGCATGAAATTGAAATTTCCATCTTATTTAATTATTTTACAATTTACAGGTCCATTTTTGTTGGAATGTTAAGCTCTGGAGAGAAAAAGATGAAACAAATAGGGGCTGGAGAGATCGCTCAGAGGTTAAGCACACTTGCTGCTATTAGGATGTGGGTTCGGTTCCTAGCTCTTACATGCAGATTACAACTGACTGTAATTCTATTTTCAGGAAATCTGATGCCACCTTCTGGCCTACATGGGCACTAAGCATACACAAGGTAAACATTTGTATATGCAGGCCAAAAATCACACACATTTTCTCAGTAGGCATCTCATTTCCTGGCATGATAAAAACTGAGACAAATAAAATTCATACATTGGTATTTATCTTTATGGCCATCTTACAATGGAGATATTCTATTGGATTTAAAAAATATTTATAATTTTATTAGATTATGTTCCGGATAAGGTGTTCAGTACGAGTGTAATGTCACACATAAGTGAAACGGCTAGATATCAAATCCTGGCTCTTCTCTTTGTCTCTCTATATACCTTATCTGTCAGGTTGTTTACTTGTATTTAAGACACAGACTTTTACAAGTGGGAGATATTTGTTATTTATATCCCTGCTTAATCCAGACTCTTGGCAATTATCATTTTATGAAAATGGAGATGATCCAGGAAAGAGTGTTGGGTGTTGTTTAAAACCTCACTGGTATGCAAGATTTGACAGTATTACTACGCTGATGCCAAAAGCCTTTGAGACCGTGCATCTTGCAAAGAAAAAAATAGTTATGAGGAATACAACAGAAATCTCACCATGTCGCTTCACTTTGCACCGCATTTCAAGACCTTTTTGCTTTTGTAAACTATTTGTTGAATTGTGAAGATAGCAATATAATTGCATCATCTCCCTCTTCCCATTCTTTATTCCAAACTCTCTCAAGTGTCCTTCTTTGATCCCTTCCAAATTCATGGCCTCCTTCTCTATTAATTATTGTTACATAGGACTTTAAAATAATTGTGCCAGAAGTCCAATTTTTGAATTTTAAAATCTTCCTGATTTCTGCCATTTGTAGTATCTTTGGATTGAGCCTTATAAGTAGGTCTCACTATACTAGGTTTTCCCCCATGAAGCTGCCAATAGGAGTACCAAACAACCTTAGTCCTGTCACATGAGCTCTGTTTCTGCCCTGACTGGCAAGTGTCCGCCATTGTTCACAGTGGGAATTGGGAGAACTACAACTGGCTCCTTAGGAGAATCCAAATGGCTAGACTTTGGAGGGCTGTCTTGAAAACCTTTGGTTCACAGTCTTTTGTCTTTAGTCAGGCTTATTGGTACAGTTTTAAAAGCTCAGTTACTCATATTTTAAAGTAAAGAAAAATACAGAAAGGGTTGGGTGGTTGATCAATGCAGAACATTTGTCTAGCATGTGCTAGACTCTGGGAGAGTCTACAGTATTGTCAAAGGAAAGCAAGGAAAGACTTTGTTTGTTAGGTAAGTTGTTGAGACCTGGAGTGGTAAAGCAGGTTAGCCAAAGCCTCCCAGTTAGCTAATGCTGCATCTTGGAAAACACTTCAGAATGCCTGACTCTGTGTAGAGGGCTGAAGAGCATGCATCCTAAAATCTTTTCCTACTGTATCAGAATAAGTCCTTTGCAGATATAATACGTAAGGAGAGGTTGGTCAAGATGGGCCCTAATCCTGGTGTCCAAAGAAAAAAGCAAAAAGAGAGAGAACACAGTAGAGAGGGAGGCAGAGGCATGAATGATGTCTTCACAAGGCTAGGAACACCAAAAGACTTGTTCTTTGTTTCAGTCTCCCAGCATCTTCACTATAGATATCCAGCCTCCAAAATGCTTAGAGATTAAATGTCTGTTTTTGTCTTTTTTTTTTAACTCAGTCTGTAGCACTTCTGTATGATAGTCTCAAGAAACCCAAACAACCCCTTCTGCTTGGCCTGAACATTCGTATGTACACTCTTATTGTTAAGGGGCACAAAGTAAACCACAGTGCCTGCAGGAGTCTCTTTCTGAAATATGAAGGAAAACATTCGAGTCTGTATTCAGGACTACCACTCCCTCTCACACCTGACGAACACACTTACTACTGTTGTTGTTCCAATTAGCTACAAGTCACCTTACATCTCATCACAGGAAGCAGTGATCTATTTAAATTCAATGTAAATGCACCACTGCTTGCTTTCATATCATATGGCGCTAAATGTGGGGAAATTTCTTCCTAGGTGTCTGGGTTTTGGGATATAGAACTGGTAAAGGAGCAGACTACTGGAAGTTAGAGGGAGAGAAATAAGGATATTCTGGGCACCAAATCCTTAAAAACATAAAGCATTGACTCTCATATTGCAATCTTCAAAATTTTCTATTTTTATTTATTTATTTTTGGCTAGACTTATTATTCTGGTCATAACTGAAGCTGAAGGCATAACAGAGAAAACCAAAATATTAAGGCCATTGACTCAAATTGTTCTTTATGGTTTATCAGACTCTAAATTCATACCCTGCTCCCCCTTTATATGCTTTCTTGGATTCAGGACCAATGCACTTACTTTGAACTCAATCCACAGTCAGATAGGAGCAGGGTAGGTTACACAGCTCTGGCTTCTGAGCAGAAATGTAATTTTACACAGCAACACTTTGACAGATAAGCAAGCAGCTGGTTAGAACGTCACATTGCAAGCCTCTGTGGAGTGGGGATGCTAGGAGAGAGAGAACAGGCCGATTTCAAGCCCACTGCATCTGGAGTAGCGTTGCAGCTGAAGAAGAGAGAAGAGGTCTGTATGGTCCTGGAGAAGACTGAGAAACAATAACAAAGTACTTTTAGTAAAGTCTTCTGTCGTTTCCCCTAAATGGGGAATGGGCTGGTATCCAGGACAACACACACACAGCCAGTCAACTAAACAATAAACAAAGTGGCTAGCAGGTAGATTAAAATCAGTGACAAATGGATCAGTAAAATGTCTTAATTGCCCTTTTCACTCAGTTTGTGGCCACCCGGAAACATGGCTGCTGTTTTTTGTCTTTTTGTTCCTTTTATTTGCTTATATATTTATGTATGACATGAGGAAGGAGTAGGAAACCTTTGGGGTCAGTGAGGAAGGTGCTGGTTCCTGTGCCAAAGAACCCTCCTGCAAGGATGGGGATTGGAAATTGAGATTATTTAGGAGGACTTAATTTGCTTTACGTACCTTTGGGGTTCTATTTAAGTCTATTAAAATTATTACAAAACTTTATTAGACATGGGCTCAAATTTCAGTGGAGAACTTTGGAGGACTGAGAGCCAAAGGCTTACACTTCTCAGGGCAGACTCACCAAAAGCTACTCTTAGTGTTAGGCTCAAGCTGTTTATGACTTTTATAACATTTATGTTTATATTATTGCTATTCTGCCATGTCTGAAATATCCACAGATTTTCTGTAAATATGTTTTCCAATGTTTCAACCACTGGCATTATTTGCTCATTTGGTATGTGCTACAGGATGTGGAGTTTGTTTTTAGACACAATTTCCAATTTCTTGCATTATCACTCTTATACAAACAAACAAAAAAATAAGATATTCCATGTACCAGTATCAAGGAGATGCCGTCTACAAACACTGTAATGAAGATTCTTTCTTTTCCAAGAATTTACTAAAGTATTGGTGATGCCTTCATAAGGAAGGAAACAGGATAGATAGTAAGGCAGCATCACATTGCAAATTACAAGTTATGTCAATATTACAGTAATTGAAATCAGGTTTGTTTCCCATTCACATAATATAGTGCATATAAAATGCAGTAGCCAATATATCCAGTGAAGCGTATCAGATGCCACTATTATGTGCAGTGCTTTTTGAGCACACTGTGTCACAAGCTATTCTTCTGGTGTGCCTTGAAGTCACCAGTCAGCAGTCACCTCAGTGCTAGGAGCTATAAAACAGTGTCGTTGGGCTGGAGAGAGAGCACAGTGGTTAGGATCTCTGACTGCTCTTAGGACCTGAGTCTGATCACAGCACCTGTATGGCAGCTAACAACCCTCTGTAACTCCAGTCCTGGGGGATCTGATGCCATCTTCCTGCCTCTGGGGGCACTGCATGCATGTAGGCACAGAGACATATGCAGGCAACACATAAAATAGAAGTAAAAGAAAAACTAGCAACATTCACAGGTCTGTGGGTAGCTGCCAGCTGCACCTTTTGTTCCTGCCGGTCTCTGAGAATTCACAGATCTAGCCTGATAGCCCTTGCTGCTCTCAGGACAGCAGGACCATCAAGGGCTCTGGAGGCTGGGTTCAGAGGGCAGCACTCCAGAGGTTCAATAGACCTCACTTCTCTTTCCAGAGAAAATTAGAGAGTCATGCTGTAGAGTCTGTCTATCTATCATCTATCTATCTATCTATCTATCTATCTATCTATCTATCTATCTATCTATCTATCTAT
>LOEQ01005379.1:39469-50598 GCA_001685075.1 Bramus lutescens
TGGAGGGGGAGGACCTTGGACTTCCCACAGAGCAGGGAACCCTGACTGCTCTTTTGACTGGAATGGGAGGGGGAGGGGGGAAATAGGAGGAGGGGAGGAGGTGTAAATTTTTTAATTAAAAAAAGAAAAAAAATTATGAAAATGTATACACATAGACATAAATATTGTATATAACTCTTCATTAAAAAAGTTAAAAAAGAAAAATAATCATATCATAAGCATTCATTTGTAGAGCCATGATTCTTCCTCAGTCCCATCTTCAACAGAACTGAAAGAGACTTACATTTACATTTTGCTTTGGTGCAGGAAATTTTAAATAGCTGAGCAGAATAAAAAGAGGTTCTGGAAAATTCATCACTTTTTTCAAATGACTGTTGAAGTGATATTTTATTTCTATCAATGCTGAAGGAGATATGTGGTCTTTAAAATCCTTATAGATTTTTTTTTAACTACAGCATAGCTGTGTGTTTTAAAGAGCTATCAGTGAGGAGGTATAGCCCCAATGTCACCCAGGTTCTCATTTAAGGCTGTGGTTAGTGGGATGGATTGCATTAGAGATGCTTGGTCATTCTTGAATATTTCATATAGCAATCAGGAAAATATACATATGTATATTTATACATATACATGGAATTTTTGCTTTACAAGATTTTGTTTATTTGTTTTTATCATATTCAGCTCAGTAGTAGATCTAGTTATTTTGATGTTTTTACAGACACCTTAAGATACAAATTTTGTTTATAGTCCTGAAAACACCAAGTGATTATCTATTCAAAATATTTACACCATGATTTGAGATTAAGTGACTATCATACCATATAATTTTTGGTAGTATATTTAAGTAAAAACTGATTGGGAAATTTTAATGAAGATATTAGGGTTTTTTTTGCCAAGTTTTCCTGTTCATCATTGTTGAGAGAGAGAGGTTGCAAGCCAGCAGGTAATAAAATGTCCAACAGGTTTTTTCCCTTAGGTCAGCAATCAAGTGCACTATTTGCTGTTCTGCCAAATGAACCATCCTCTCATTCTCAATGCCTGCATTCTATTCTAAATGTGACTACTTATTTTCAGGATTTTGCATGAAATTGAGTGATAAAGTTAATCATTTTATATTCTTTCCATTTTATCACTTTTGTTCTTGCAATATAAATTTCCTTTTCCTGCTGATCTATAGAAAATCTCTTGTAAAAGTCTACTAGTCAGCTAAATTCTTAAGGTGGTAAATTAGAAATGTTTAATGTCCTTAGCTGGAAAGAATAATTAAAAAGTCCATTATGAAATGTCCTATTTCTATTTTTATGATAAATAATAACCATAGTGCTACAAAACAGAGTATAAAATATTAAATATAGATTTGAAAGCTACATTAATAATTTACTAGGTATATGACACAGCATTTTACAACTTTAACTCCTACCTCCCTTTTTTACTTAAATGATAGAAAGAAAAGGTGACACCTTATAACATGCTATAGTTTTAGGGAACAGAAATAGTTTAAAACAGTTTAGTGGTGGAAATGTAAGAGGTAACTACCGTTTGATGGTTGCTGTGGGAAATTTAAGCATGGCTAGTTATGGACACCCTTTAGAACCGTGGAAGAGAAGATAAAATGGCTTTTGTGCTATTGCACATCAGGCAGCGAAGGACCGTGAATCCTCAAAGAAGGAAGAATCAAGGGAGTCCTAGCAATGCTCCCATATTTCTGCCTTGAGAGTTTCTAGGCCAGAGCATTGGATAGGGAAGCTCAGGTGACTCAGAAAATTGATGTTATTGGGCTGCAATTTGGAGGAGCGATGAGTGGAGAAAGAACTGGTGAAGAGAGAGCTTTTAACAGCAGATTATATATATANGAGAGAGAGAGAGAGAGAGAGATCTAAAGATCTGAAGACCTGACATGGTCAAGTATTCAATAGGATATTTATTGATCAGCATGTTTGCTTGAGGAAATTTCTTGGGAGTAAGGAGCTGCTAGGGAATGAAATGACCTGGGAAAACCACTTCGTACACAATAAAGTATCATGTACACTCCTTGAAAAGCTTTGATTCCACACTGAGTATTCTTCAGATCTTCATCAAAATCTTAAAAGACAGGTGTAAAAAGATCAATATGTTTCAAGCAACTTGTCCTACAGTCAATTAAAATATTTACAAGTAACCAGATTGCCTTATTCAAAAATATGTAGTATTTGTTATATCTCATGTAATTCTTAATTGCCAGGAACACCAAGGAGTATGGTTACACGACTCAAAGCAAGGAGATGAAGCAGTCAATAAAACTGATGCAGCGCTACAAAGATGTCTGGGTAGATGGACAAGACAGTTAACAACAGTTATAAATGCTTTTTTACAGCCATAGATCTTAAGTGTAAACAAGAAAGACATGTGGAATACAAATCTCACCTATATAAATAAAACAGTGAAACGTGAACATAAACACAATAGAAATGATTGGCAGATCAGATATTGCAAGAAGAGAAGAGTAGAGAGCTAAAAAAGCTAGCAGCAAATTCTCCACAAAATGAGAAACAGTATCATGAGCCGCAAGGAAAAGTTTAGACTTTCCAAAAATAAGAATACAGAAATATTTGAACAAATAAATTTGATGAAAGGTATAAATCTATCTGTCCAAAAAAAAGAGAAACTTAAAAGGAACAGTCACAGGAAAGCAACACAAATTCAACAAGGGACACTTTCTTGAGAAACACAAACATGAAGAAAAGGAAAACATTTTAAGCACCAAGCGAGAGGACAGTGCATTTGTAGGAACAAAGACAAGGATGACAGCTGGTATTTTGCATAAATAAAATAAAATGCAGAGCATCATGTTCAAAATATTGAAAGAAATAAGACGCAAACAACCAAGAACCTCAAGCAAGTTATCGTTGGAATCCCAAGACCACAGCTTTTAGACATGGAAAGGCTTAATGAATACACCATTCTTTTTTACTACAAGGAATAGCTTAAAACTTCTGTTCTTCTGGAGACACTTAGTGATTGACTTCAGATGAAAACACAGGCAGCCAGGAAAAGCTACGCAGCAAGTACCTATGGAAAGGTTGCCTCCAGAATACCTAAGAATCCATCCAATTTCATAGCAAGAGATAACCGCTCAGAAAAAAAGGAAGAGTGGAATATTTGAAGAGAAATTCCAGTCAAGATACCTGGATAAAAAATTGACACATGAAAGAGTCTTACCGTCACCAGGTACTAGGAAAATGTACTTAAGAGTGCAATGAAATATCAATGGGACTTACTAGAAAGGCTAAAGTGAAACAGTGCTTACGGCTTCACTGAGTACGTGCAGGAAATGACTCTCACACACATTTTTATGGAAATTTGAAATGTTACTGCCACTTTGAAAAATTTTGCAAAAAAGAAAGAAAGAAAGAAAGAAAGCATACACCAACCATACGACCTAGAATTGTAGATATTCTTAAAACAGATGAGAAACAGAATCCAGGCATGATGGTGCAAAACTGTTTTCCCAGCACATGAGAAGTAGAGGCAGGAAGATCAGTCCGTTCATGGCCATCCTCACGTACATACCAAGATCAATGCCAGCCAGGGCTATATGAGACCTTTCATCTCAAAACCAAAACAAAGCGAATCAAACCCCATACATATCTATCTAGGCAAAGACATGTGTGGGGATATTTATTGATGTTTTATTTATAGCAATAAAAAGCTAGAAATCCCCTAAGTGAATAAACGTGGTTCTGTTTTGTTTATGCTGTAACAAATGAAGCTTGCCTGAACATCAGAGTGCAGAGCTAGTTACACTAGCTAGCTGTAGAGGCCCGACAGTGGTGGCTCACACCTTTAATCCCAGCACTGGGGAAGACAGAGGCAGGCAGATCTCTGTGAGTTCAAGGCCACCTTGGGCTACACGGAAGACTGAATCAGTCTAACAGAGCCACAAGACTCACACCTTTGATTTCAGCACTTGGGATCACAAACCTTTAATTCCAGCACTGGGAAATGGAGACAGGAGTGATCTGGCTGGGTGGAGAGAGGAATATAAGGCAGGAGGAGAGAGGAGCTCAGAGCATTCGGTCTGAGGATTCATAGGCACAGGATTGCTCTTATGGCCTCAGGATTCAGTAGAGGTAAGAACATCACCGACCGACGAGACGAAGAGACTAGAAAGTCGGAATTGGGGAATATCTGACTCTGGGTTTTTGTTATTAAGACCCATTAATGCACACACATATATTTCCATGCTCTCTATAGCTATAAAATGGGGGAAATACTAAGAATTAGAATGGAATGAGCTACATGCATCCACATACTGTAGATCCCTTTCAGAGTAATTGTGCTGACTGAGAGGCAAGATGGGAGCCCACGGTGAAAAATTCTGCTTGCACAAGTCCTAGGAAGTGAAGAATCAATCAATCATGTATGAGGCTTGGAAGCTGAGCAACTTTGCCTGGTATGGAAATGGGGTAGAGAGAGAGATTATCTCAGGGCTTGCTGGAAATACTGGAGATGATGGGTACATGATCAGTCTTAGTTATCAGAATAGTTGTCCTGGTACATATGGGTTGATGTGGGAGTCCCCTCTGTGTGCTGAGATTACCATTAATTAATAAAGAAATGGCCTTAGCCTGTTGATAGGGCAGGACTTAAGTAAGCAGGGAGGACTGTACTGAATGCTGGGAGAAAGAAGGGTGGAGTCAGAGAGATGTCATGGAGCAGCCAGAGTCAGATATGATGAATCTTTGCCAGTAAGCTAATTAATAGAAATGAATTAAATTAATATAAGAGTTAACCAATAAAAAGCTAGAGCTAATGGACCAAGCGGTGTTTTAATTAATATAGTTTCTGTGTGGTTATTTTGGTTATGGGCGGCCGGGGGAACAAGCTGCCTGCAACAACAGACTGGCGCTCATGGAAAAGTCTGCAACAACGGATCAAAATGTCCAGTTGCCTGTTTTGAAAGTGGAGTTGTTTTATGCCAATGGTCTATCAATAAAGCTGTTTAACAAAATTATCTGCTTCCCCTTTTCTTTTTCTCTTCTTATTCTTTTTTAAAGACAGGGTCTCTCTACATAGTTCTGGCTGTCCTGGAACTTCTTATGTAGACTAGATGGGCCTCAAACTCAAACTCACAGAGATACACTTTCCCTTAAGCTGCTTCTTGCCCTGGTATCTCTTTTAGTAACACTGTGTGTGTGTGTGTGTGTGTGTGTGTGTGTAAGAGAGAGGAGAGGGTGAGATTTGAGAGAGAGAGAGAGAGAGAGAGAGAGAGAATGAGAATCTTTGCAGTTTTACCTCCACACTTACTCTTCATTTGAAGAACAGACTCCCTATTCTGTAAGTCCCTCAAAGGAAGCATATAGTTCTGAGTGATGAGCATTACATCTGGGAAGCTTTGAAAAGACACAGATGACTGGATACCATGCCCAGCTGTCCAGATCATGCCCAGAAGTCCTGATTCAGATTGGGTGGTTCAAAGGTTTGTATACTACATGAATCCCAGGCAGTACTGATGATGCTGGCCTAATACTACACTATCTTGGGCTTTGGAGTTTGATAGAGCAGGGTACAAATCCCAGCAACATTCAGAGGGCAATGTGCCTACCTGAGCTTAGCTTCCATTCCCTGCTCTGCAAATTAGGAGTTGTAGTGGCTTCCTTTTCATAAGATTGATGTAAAGATTAAAGTCGTTAATATTTTGTTGCCCTAATATATATTAGGGTGTAATAGGTGAAATTTGGTGGTCCAATTAGTAGCCTTACATTAATTACTGGTCATTAGCACATATGTCATGAATACACCTTAAGAGGGAACTAATTTCCCTTGCTAAGTGCCTCAGCAGGGATTCCTTTCCACCCCCTTCTCCCAGAACACACAGTTCCCCGATATTCCCTTTAGGTGTCTAGACCTGATGTCGTTCTCAACTTCTTTGTGCTAGTATCTCTTGATGACTTCCTTGTTCTCTAGGCTGAAATGCATTCCTCTATATGAACTAATGAAGCCAGTGTTTCATGGGAAAATATATAATTTTAAAACTAGTATTTTAAATGCCCAACATATCAGTTATTTATTCAAATGTTTGTATAATATTGTGAACATTATAAATGGAGGCGGTTGAGAGGAAGATTGCATTCTGCATGTGTAGATGCACACTGTTGCAGGTGGAAGGGGCGTTTTGATGAGTCAGGCAGCTTTTCAGTTCATTTGCGATGACTCTTCTTCGGGGTCTGCTTGTTTCCCTTAACTCAAACACTATTGTGTTTATTAAGGTCTGAAACAGAATCTATGTTTTTTACAATCAACTTTCAGGACTCTTGGCTTGAAAGGTCTATGTGCTTTTCTGTTCCTACCACCTCTCCTCCTCTATGGCTGTTTGTCATTGCCTTGCTTCATGCGTGAAATCACAGAGCAAATCCAACAAGCCCAGAAAAGCAAGCAGACACTGCAGACCCCTCACCTCAACCATTTGACACGAGTCTACCCTGCCTGCTGCCATACTTTAAATCCTGCCACAGGAAGTCGGATGACGGAGTCTTTCGCCATATGGATATAATACTCCTGACTATTTTTGTCATTTCAGGGTGCTGGAAGCTAAGTGAACTTAGCCTTCCAAAGGGCAGGTGCATTGCTTCATGGACCTTTCTGCAAAACACATTGAAGTGGTGAGTGAAAGACAGGGAAGATGCAGTGCTGCTGCTATCCGCCCTGACAAGTAGGAGCATGCGCAGTGTCTCTGTGTCGCTGCCTCCGAGGAAACACGAGCTATGCACTGTTAACTTCCTCTTTTCTTTATCGAGCCACATGTTTTGGAAGAGCTCTGACATCGCTGATAGATTGATTTGAAGCAGCCCAGAGCTACACTTAAATATCACAGGTGTTTGCAAGGATTTTCTGCTCCAGCCACTACAATTCCTGCATGGCGCAGGAAGTGTTGGTTAACAAACTTCCTTTGTCTCTCTTCTATGTCGCAGTTCTGATTTACTTTCTACTTGTCTAATTTGTTGTCTAGAATTAAAATAATATCTCCCGCAACTACTTTTCTTTCTTATGCTGATACCGAGACAGGTTTTCTGAGTTTGCTTCTTATCTTCATGTGAAGTTTGGGTGATTTTAGTCAATACCTTCAGATTTTTTGATATGTTCACATCAAATTAGCATCACTCTCTTAACTATTGAAAAAACTCACGTCAGGCATTATGTGACATTAGCTGATAATACTGAAATGTTGAATACAGAGTTAGCCTAATCAATCCAAAGCCCCCCTCCTCCCCATCCCTCTCTCTTATATACACAGGAGTATACATGCTCACAATCTGTTTCATTTATAAGATTTTCAAAATGTCCCTAAGGATTTGAAGGAAATACTGAGGCTTTGATTATTGAAGACCCTAGTTAAGTGACGTTTATTTTCCTGCCTTTGAGGAATCTTGGTCACATCAGATGACTAATTTATAAAACAGAGGCAGTTAGTTTCCATGTAGAGAAGAACACAGCCTGGACGGCAGGGAAAGCTGCTTCCGAGAAGAAAGCACACCTGGATTAGGTGCTACATTCTGTTTCGAGGGGCAGAGGATGCCGACTGATAATGTATGCTGAGGGAAGTCTTCGCCCTTTCCACATGTTTCCTCAGTTCTCGCTATAATGACGATAATTAATCTAAGAACTACTAAATGTAACACCGGCTCTCATTTATCAAGCCCTTAGCCTTATATATTCGAGGATGCTTCAGTCATTAACACACTCAGTCTTTATAATTAGATAAAATACATCATTAAGAATACTAGCTAAACTGTGTCATTAATTTTGCACTAAAATGACTGACACATTACATGAAGTCTGTATTTAACCAGTAGAAGCCTTAATTGTCTGTAGTGAGTTTATAAAGCAATATAATTTCAAGCAATCAGCTTCTTCTGGTAGATTGCCTTGCCATGTCTCCTGTCACTTGCGGCATGTAGGCTGGTCCTTTGCTGAACCAAACCACACTTAATAAACCTTCCTTCCCACCAACCACAGGATGCATCCCAGGTTCACCATATGCAAGCTCCTCTGTATGAAACAAAAGGCATTGCACATTTTAAGGCTGAAACAACTCAGAGAATCATTTCTTTCTTTTTTTTAAATGTAACTCTTCTTTAATCAGATAGAAAACAGGTCTTTACTCACTTAGTTATTTAAAACATATTTCTATTACCAAAAAGATTTGTACTATGTGGGGGGAAATGGACTCATTGTCCTGAATAATATATAGAAAAAAATAAGCTATCCTCATATATTAGGGGAAATATGGTGAGGAAAAATTCAGATGATCTTTGCACGCTGGCCTTCTGCTCTGCGTTGTCTTAAGTGCAGGCAGCCACGGTCGTTATACAGGAGATGTCTTTAGTGGAAAATGAATGTAGTTTTAGTTTTCATTACGTCAATACAGTAAAGTAAGGCTTTTGAAATCTAGTTTGCTGATGGGTTAAAAAGTTGATCCAATAGAATATAAACATCAATATTTTCCTTTATATTTTAGAGGATGTTTTATGAAAAAATGGGGAATTAATGTTTGTGGCTGATTTAAGTAGCCCTTCATTGTTATTTTGTTTTGCCATCTACTTTACAGAAATAAGGTAATTTGACCTTCTGTGGAAGAGTCAGTGAAAGGCAGACTTTGAAGCCGCCTCGCACGGGACACATTGCCCTCCTGCACTGTTTAGGAGTCTCAGAAGCCTATGGACATGTGCTCTGCCATTCCCCGGGAAGTGCTTCATCTCCAGCATGTTTGTTTTACAACTGGGTAATGCTTGGCACGAACTGTCTAAGAGGAAGTGAGAAAATAGTAAATTAAAGTGAAAGACTTGCACTCAATTAAGACCTATTTTTCAGAATAGTTTCATGAAAATGTAAAAGGATATATTGAGTGCATATTTTAGCAATTTTCTTAATAGATGCATAAAATGGGCAATGAAGCTTTGCTTAAAAAGGAATTTTATAAAGGAACTGAAAAGTCAAGTGGAAGAAATTATTAGTTGGTTAATTAATTTACAGAGTACAAGTTATAGCAAGGAATCATAGCACAATTTCCACAATTAATAAGTGACATGTCATTAATTATTTAATCACAAAATTATAAAAATAAAAATTATGTTAATTTGGCTATAGATTTTTCTGTTTTCTCTTTTAAATCATAATTTTAGATTATAAGTGTAATGTACATGTTTATGACTTGAATTAAAATTTTGTCCTAAAATACCATTAATTATTTCTGTGTCATTCATTCTTTTCTTTTGATCTAAAATGTAATATGATATCCATTGTTACTTTTAGAAAATAAAACTTAAATCTACATTTATTTAAAAAAGTTTTATAATAATTTCTCATTAATTAGAAACTATATATGAGCAAAATTGTTCATTTGTAACTTCACATATGTGGGATTCCTAAGGTAAAAGGTACATGTGCTTGAATTTTGGACAAATTATCAAATTTCTTTCTACATCCGTCAGCAATGCAGAAGAATGTCTATTTAATGCAGTGAAGTAGGTTATCAAACTCTTGACATTATACTAGAGTGAAAAATTGAATCAATTAAAAAATTCATTTTCTTTATTTTAAGTATATTTGAGCTATCCATATAGTGATAAGGTAGGTTTTTTTAATTTATTAGTTTTTTTAAAAAATAAAATGCTAATCCAAATTCCTACTCCCTCCCCTCCCCTCCATTCCCTCCACACACCCTCCCATCCAATCCTCAGAGAGGGTGAGGCACATTGCTTTGTGGAAGGTTCAAGGCCCTCCCTACTACATCTAGGTTGAGAAAGGTATAGATCCAAAGAGAATATGACCCCCTAAAAGCCAGTACATGCAATAAAGATAAATCTCAGTGTCACTGCCAGTGGTCCCTCAGTCTGCCCCAGCCATACAACTGTCAATCACATTCAGAGGAACTAGTTTGGTCCTTCCCAGCAATAGAAAAGAGGGTGCCCAAACTGGCTTTGTCCTGTAGTCAGACTGATGATTATCTTAAATGTCAACACAGAACCTTTACCCAACAACAGATGGAAACAGAGGCAGAGACCCACATTAGAGCACTAGACTGAGCTCTCAAGGTCCAATTGAAGAGTAGAAGGAATGAGAATATGAGGATAGTTTTTCTTTTATTCCCTCTGGAACACATATGAATTATTCATTAATTTATAAAATATAGATATGGGTTTTTTCCCTTTATGGATTTCTAATAGTATTTTATATAAGCAAGGACACCTTGCAATATTAAGATTAATTTTTGTTTCACTTTTAAATTTGTATGAAATGTTTTTGTAATTTTGCACAATATAGTGACTTTTTTTCTGCCACTTCAAGGTTATATATGGATTTTCTCCGTTTTTCTTTTAAGAAAGTTATTTATATTTAGTGACTGAGGATATAGGGGAATGGAGTTTGGATCTGCAAAATGCCACTTAAACGAGTGGTCAAAACAGCTGCCTGTAATTCCAGATGTGGAAGGTGGCGAAAGGGAATTCCCAGATCAAACTATCCGGAGAGGCTAGATATATCTTCAAGCTCAGGGTTTGATTGAGAGACCCTTCCTCAATGAATAAAATGGAAGAAACTTGGAGAATAACATTAACCGTGGGCATCCACATGCATGAACATCCACATACTTATTCCATACACATACCAAAATATGCATATACACACATGCTACCACACACATACAGAAGATGCAAATAGAATATTATACTTAATCTGATGAAATTTGTACTGAATTATAGGATATAAATTTTAAAGTATTTTTTGGATAACTATTCAGCTGTTATAACACATTTCTTTTAATGACATTTTATTATATTTAATGTACATAGACACATATATAGAAATATGCACATTACTTTTGTAACTTGCCAATTTACTCAATTCCAATATACTTAATATGTAATTTTCTTATGTTTCTAAGTGTTGTATGTGAGGAATATTTTACCTGTTTCTAATTTTTATTCCCTTTTCTACTCATAATAACTGGTTCTTACCAGATATGAGCCTCTCATCTATCTCTACCTACCTGATATCTATCCACATCTACATCTCTCATGTCTCTGTTACCTATTTCCCCATTCATCAATCGTCTATTAGTCTATGTCTGTCTGTCTGTCTGTCTGTCTGTCTGT